>CAIGQW010032556.1:51744-62552 GCA_903798125.1 Danio choprae
ATGCCAACAGTAAAGCATCCTGAGACCATTCATGTGTGGGGTTGCTTCTCATCCAAGGGAGTGGGCTCACTCACAATTCTGCCCAAAAACACAGCCATGAATAAAGAATGGTACCAAAACACCCTCCAACAGCAACTTCTTCCAACAATCCAACAACAGTTTGGTGAAGAACAATGCATTTTTTCAGCACGATGGAGCACAGTGCCATAAGGCAAAAGTGATATCTAAGTGGCTCGGGGACCAAAACGTTGAAATTTTGGGTCCATGGCCTGGAAACTCCCCAGAACTTAATCTCATTGAGAACTTGTGGTCAATCTTCAAGAGGCGAGTGGACAAACAAAAACCCACTAATTCTGACAAACTCCAAGAAGTGATTATGAAAGAATGGGTTGCTATCAGTCAGGATTTGGCCCAGAAGATGATTGAGAGCATACCCAGTCAAATTGCAGAGGTCCTAAAAAAGGTTCTTTGCATAAATGTCATGTAATTGTCAATAATGTACTTGTAATTATATTTCAGTACATCACAGAAACAACTGAAACAAAGATCTTAAAGCAGTTTAGCAGCAAACTTTGTGAAAACTAATATTTGTGTCATTCTCAAAACGTTTGGCCATGACTGTAGATAGATGTGCTTTAGTGTTCATGTCGTTTTCAGACACTTACTTTAGTGCTGATTATATAGCATATTCCATTGGAGGTTGGTTTCATATTGATGTCTCTGATCATCTCCTCAGAGAGGTCAGCTGGGCACACTTGAAGACCTTTGAAAAATCTGTAAATCAAAGCAATTGATAGTTCTGATCACAACATTGTGTGTTTGTGCACTGTAAAGAGCTGCAAAGTTTGTTTTTAAACTAGTATTAATAGCAACATGCTTGATTTAAGCAACTTACTCTTCTTCATTGACCTCAGTGGGAAAGAAATGACGGACCACCTGTACAAACTCTGGTAAGTGGTCTTGCAAGGAGTAAATAACTGCATTAGGACCAGCATCAAAGGTATATGCCACCTAGAGCAAGACAGAAGGTGAAAATACATCAATCACGTTACACCATAAACTAAAATATATACTGATTCTTCAATTAACCGAAAAGCTGACAGAAACAAAAACAATTGATTGCATCATATTATTCAGTCGCAAGACGGCACCAGTTAGACAGTTAAAGGGAACCCTGGGTATCAAGAATTGTATGCCTTAATATAATGTAAGCGATGCTTCTGTGAAACATGATGCCTCCTTGTAATAAACTGCTAATGGGTTAAGCAAAATAATCTTGTTTTTCCTTTTGACAAGATTATTTTGCTATTTTGAAGAAAAATAGCTCACTTCATTTTCTAAAACAAGACCATATTTTTTTCTTGTCAAGAAAATGCTCTTTGATTTAAGAATTTTTAGATACTTGGACAAGAATCAAGACAAAAAAACCCATTAAGTTAGAAAAGCATTTTTTGCAGTTTGATGGAGAAAATTCAGCTCATTCACAGAGAGAGCTGGCAACCTGTCAGTTTCACTTGAGTCAGTTAGTGTTAAATATAAACAAATGCACGGAAACCCATTTAGAAACTGTATAGTTTTGTCCAGTTATGATCGATGCAGCAGTGAAGAGCGATTTTGACTAGTATCGGCATGTTTATGGTCTACCATTTCTTTTCTCTCTCTCGATATATGTATCTATCTATGTATGTATGTATGTATGTATGTATGTATGTGTGTGTATACCACCCTTCACCCTTGTATATTACTCCGCCCACATACAGCAACAAGCAGAGGACACTCTACAATACAAATATTGCTGCTGTTTGGCAACAATGTACTTTTGAGGCTTTTTTAGTAAAAAATGTAGTTGTTTAGATTGCAACTATGCAGTTTATTTATAAAGATAGTGCCCATTTTAAAATATTTCTAATTTCTGAGAGACAGCGCGTTAGCGGCCATTAGCCTGTCATACTGAGCAGACCAGAGACGATTGACGTTGTCCATCCACAAGATGGTGACAGAGACCGCATAACAAGCCCTTAGAAGATTAAAACAGCGTAATTTTATCTACACCTGTTCAAATCATTAAACAGATAAGTAATATTCTAAGTCGATCTCTCTCTTTAGTATGTTGTAGTGCTGTATTTATACCATATAATTGTAGTGTTTTGAGTGTGAGATGGGACTCGCATATCAGGAATGTGTGTTGTGTCGGCAGAAAGAATGAAGAAATGCCTGCATGTGTTTAGATAAATGTAAATGTTAAATGTAAATTATAACATGTACAATTTCATAAAAAACTACCTCAAATCTTTAATGTGTGGGGAACTAAAAATAAAAAAAATAAAATAATGGGGTTGCATAAGTGCGCACAATTTTAAACTAATACTTTGTTGAAGCACCTTTTGATTTTATTACAGCACTTTTTGGGTACTATCAACATGGCACATCTTGACTTGGCAATATTTGCCCACTCTTCTTTGCAAAAATGCCAAACATACCTTTTGAAATTATGCCAAAAGTTAAATCTTGGTTTCATCAGACCATAAGACCTTTTCCCACATGCCTTTGGGAGAATTCAAATGTGTTTTTGCTAAATTTGGCCTGGATATATTTCTTCGTAAGCAAAGGCTTCCGTCTTGCCACCCTACCCTAAAGCCCAGACATATGAAGAACAAGGGAGATTGTTGTCACATGTATTACACAGCCAGTACTTGCCAAAAATCTCCTGCAGCTCCTTTAATATAGGCCTCTAGGAAGCCTCCCTGACCAGTTTTCTTCTTGTCTTTTCATCAATACAGGAAGGACGTCCAGTTCTTGGTAATGACACTGTTGTGCCATATTTTCTCCATTTGAGGATGGTCTTCACTGTGTTCCATGATATTTTCAATGCTTTGGAATTTTTTTGTACCCTTCTCCTGACTGTTACCTTCTAATAATGAGATCCCTCTGATGCTTTGGAAGCTCTCTGTGGACCATGGCTTTTGCTGTAAGATTTAACTAGGAAAATGTCAGGAAACGCCTGCTAGAACAGCTGAACTTTATTGCAGATTAATCAGAAGCAGGTAAATGTGTTTGAATGTGATTGCTTAATTTTGAACACAGCCATATCCTCAGTTATAAAAGAGTGTGCACACTTATGCAACCACATTATTTTATTTTTAGTTCCCCACACTTAAAAGATTAGATTTTTTTGTTTTGTGGTTTAATTTTTTACAACACATAAACCTTGCATATTAACAGGGTTGTGTATACTTTTTATATCCACTATATATACACAGTGCATCCAGAACGTATACATAGCGATTCACTTTTTCCACATTTTCCACATCCGTTACAGCCTTATTCCTAAATGGATTAAATTCATTTATTTCCTCAAACTCCTACACACAATACCCCATAATAACAATGTGAAAAAAGATTTTTTGAAATTGTTGCAAATTTATTAAAAATAAAAACCTGAAAAATCACATGTACATAAGTATTCACAGCCTTTGCCATGAAGCTCTATATGTGTGTGTGTGTGTGTGTGTGTATATATATATTTCCTAAAATATATATATTCCATCCATCTTCTTAAGAAATGTAAAAATAATAACATAAATATTACAGTACTATTTAGAGTGTTATTATATTTATATAAAATATAAAAATAACATTGATATCTTTCCAAGGTTGAAACGAGAGATTCAGAGATTACATAAAATACTGTCCTTTTTAGTGTTTCTTTCAACTTCTTTCTAATTTTCATTCATGTTTTAATCTTTGTATTGCTGTAGTAAATCGCTTTCACGTCCACCTTGATTTCCATGCTGTCTCTCACTGAAGCTGACACGTTATAGCCAGGTCCTGTCTTCATTCACGGCAAGCTGACGAGTCTGACATTGTTAAGTACTTCTTAAAAATCTACTGACGTGACTGACTTGCTTTTCTATTTTTGATTATTTCCATGTGTCAGAACAATACTAAACTAATTTTAGTTGCTTCAATACTGTGGCTTAGTCTCTTCAAAGCGGCACCTGCGATCTTAAGCTCTGCCCACTGGGATTTCATTCCAGATATGGTCGTCTGAGACAAATCTGGGAAACCCTAAAAGATTCCTGAAATCCTAGACTAAATCTGTGATCTTTGATTGTTGGTTTAAAATGTTCATAGATACTTTTGGGTACCGAAACCAGGTGCCAGTATGGCATCGATACCCATGTAACCGGTTTGGACCGGCCTGAATTAGCATATAAATTTCAATGCCTAATTTCGGTGCCACTGGTGATGTGACAAGGATGTAGGAAGCATCAGGCGGTGCATCAAAGGCACACATAGGTGCGCATTGTGTCACACCATCTCTAAATATTTCATTCTAAACAACGTTGAGGGATACGGACACCATCTGCAATGTTAGGCGTTTATTCTTGTTGCTATTAGTGAACATGCGCGTTCATCAAAGTTCATCGACGTTGCTTAAACTAAGCTTTCTAAAGTATGGCTATATTTTACAAACAAGGATTCTGACACAGCAACGTGAAGCAGATGCTTTACACAAAAGGTGCGTGTAAGGGGGGAAACGTCAAACTTTTTGAAACATTTGAGGGCGCATGGAATGCCTTTGACAGCTTGCGACATCATTTGGCACTTTCACGGAGTATGTTTACATGGATTTTAATATGATAAAGACAACACTCTGATTAAGAGTCTACCATGTAAACAGCGATTTTTGGTTACCTTAAAGGACCACAGACAGCCATGTCACGGAGGTTTTTTTATTTCCATTTGGCGTACGGTATCAAATTCCATTAAAACAACATCTTCCACCATTCCTTACTTCATATTCTCATTCAATACCTCAGTTTGTCACGGGGCATGAAAGACAGGTTGCTAAATGAAAGTGAAACTGCCGAACTGCAGTTAAAGTAAAAAAAAAATAAAAAATTATTTCAAAAATTTCAATTCGAAAATTTCAAATTCGAAAATGAAAGAAACCCCATTGATGGGGGTTCCGTTTTGTCAAGTTAACCTGCTTTCAGCTTAATTGTCCAACATGTTTACAGCAATGTCACGGTGTTTAAAAAAAAAGAACATTGTATTGGCCTACTGTATGAAGCAAATAAAATTAAACACAACGTCACACATTGTTTCAGAAAAGTCAAAACAGTTTTTCTGCCTGGTTTTATTATTGAGGCACGCTGTGTGCAAAATTGCTGCTACAGAGGGTTTTGTTTGCTGTGAGGTATCATTTCAGAACACAAGATAGTGAAAGTGTCACGGAAAAACAGCGTCAAATCAAGGTGAGTTTTCTTCTGTTTGGCGCATCTTTATTGGCATTCAGTCTGACATTATGACAGCTGAGATCTTACAGTGTGACATGGGAGCCATGTTCATGCAGTCTGGCATGCTTCAATCATTTAGTTATCATCGGTTATGTGCCCCACTCCACCCACAACACATACACCTGAGCAGGCTGACATAGACAGACAGATAGAACCTCAGATGAAAACTTAAGTGATGCAAATTATATATCAATTACATAATGCCACATTTTATTGTCAGTAACGTTAACAGTGAAGGTGTAATGAGGGAAACAGACATTTATTTGATTTCTTTGATTTCTAAAAAATCCTTTAGTAACACTACTTATAATGCTGTCATTCCCATCACTGACTCTCAGTCAGGGGATGCTGTTGCAGAGCCAGGCTGAAGTATAAATCCAATTTAAATAGCCGGAATGTCAGCTTGGTGTGTCCCAGGCTCACAATGTTATTTGCCTGGTCAGATCACTTAACTTTTGGAAACAGAATGGCATTTCTGTGTGGAGTTTGCATGTTCTCCTCGTGTTCATGTGGGTTTCCTCCGGGTGCTCCGGTTTCCCCCACAAGTCCAAAGACATGCTCTATAGGTGAATTAGGTAAGCTTAATTGTCCATGGTGTATTTGTGTGAATGAGAGTGTATGGGTGTTTCCCAGTGATGGGTTGCAGCTAGAAGGGCATCCGCTGCGTAAAACATATGCTGGATAAGTTGGCGGATCATTCAGCTGTGGCGACCGAAAAGCCGAAAAAAAATGGATGAATGAAATAGAAGCCTGAGACAAATAATGGCAGAATATTAATAATTGGGTGAACTATCTGTTAAGAAGTTGCTTTGCAGCAAGCTTCCCGGACGTGGTAAATGTCCATGATGTAAAACCACAGGTCAAATTTACAACATGTTTTTTTTTTTTTATCACTGTCTCCTACTTCTGCTTTTCTCAGTCAACCTCTTGTTCCTGTTCTGGTCGATAGGTCATAATATCCACTGAGGATATTCAGTGGATATTATGATCATCCTTTTGATTACCACATATTGATTACCACAATCATCCTCTTTCAAGCATGAAATTCTCATTATCATAAATATTAGTGAAATCTCTCAATATTGTTGTATTGTGCTCACCCTGATCTCGCCATAGTACTGGTTGTAGCGGTGCACAAGACTGATGATCTGGTGCGATATGTTGTTCAGGTAGAATATGGGTGGGTAGGTGTCCAGGCAGATGGCATGAAACTGATTACTGTCTTTCATAGTCAGCTCACCAAATGTTGTGAAGTCTCGTAGGCGAATTGCCCTGATCATCTCCTCCATACGACCGGGGACCACAGCATCTGCTCTGTACTGTGGAAAAGTATAGCATGTGAACTTGTATACCTACAAACTTATACACATAACAATAACATGAATACCTCACTTGCATTGCACTAGTAAAATGCAGAATTTTTTTTTTCTCTGTTCATGCATTACTGGTGAGGAGTTTTTATTGATTATTTCTGCAGGTTACACCTATATGCCATTTTGGAGTAAAGCCACATTTTGTCATGTTTTAGTGGGAGTAAAATAAAAAAAAAGTTAAGATTTTTTTTCACGATGGGATTTTACAAAGCAATGGTTTATCACACCATGCTTATGTTAGAACATTACACCAAGATGCTTAGCAAACATGATTTCCTATGCACTTCAATGCTGAAAAATTCATTATTTTTATCAATAAATGTGAATTTAAAGGGGGGAGTAATTCTCAGATGTTTGATAAATACGGGCCCAAAACACTTTCATCAGAACAATTTTGATTATTCACAATATCCAAATTAGCAGGCCAGGGCCATAAAGATCCAACCAACATCTGCATGTCACCAGACCAAAACTTCCTAATTAATTCCTATTTCTCAATGTGCTGTATTTACGGGGATGTGATTTACAGCCACGTATACAGAGCGAAATGTAAATACAAAATGAAAATACAAACTGAATAGTAATATTTAATAGTATAGTCTTCAGATCAGTAATAAATATGTGCACACATTAATAATGGTGTGTTTTTTATTTATTTAAAAAAAAAAAAAAAGAACTTGTGAAAATTCTGTCCAATAACATCTACTGAACAATTAAAAAATTCCAGGTCATGCCAAGTTGGATAACTGAACATTAAGAACCGATTTGTTTTTAGATTTTCCATGAAATTGAAAACACAAATACCAAGTGACTTTTTATTTTGACTGAAAATGATTAATTCTTAATTGAATATGAATAGAATGCATGATAATGGAGTTATACTGTTATAGGCACTGTGATATTTTCTGTAACAAAAACCACCTCAGTGCAAAAAATAAAAGATGGTGTCATTATTTATTCATTTCTTTGCTGATCACCTGCACACCGATAAGCTGAACAACACTTATTGTAAAAATACATCCCCGTAAGAACATAAATGATAAAACAATTACCTTCAGAAGTTGGCTCGTCTCCACACTTGTGTGCATTCCAGACGTGCTCCCAACAGACTTCTGCTCAGCACTCACCTATGACAAAACAAACGAGTAACTGACCATCATTTCTGAGGGTAAACTGCATCTATAAGAGAGAACTTATCCACTTTAAATTGCTGTAACTGATCACTAGTAAGTTCACATTTGGAGGTGAAGAAATTCCTCTACAATGCATCTTGCAGGACATATCTTTTATGATTTGAAAAAAAAGATTTAAGAATTAAGATCAAAACAAATGATGAAAATCAACAAGAAATATTTTTAAGTTAAAATATATAAGTTTTATATAGTCATATATTTATAAATATAGTCACATCGAATATTTGCTTTTATTAGACTTATTTTAAAACCAAAAGATGCACTCATGTAAGGAAAAAAATCAAATACTCATCTTAAGTTTTGTGTTTTTCATGATTTGCTGAAAGTAATTTGTTAATTATAATAAATTTCCTTATTTAATAGGTGAACTATAATTTCAGCAAAGCATCATGGGGAAAACGGTCAGATGTCCTATTAGAAATGACAGACGCTTTTTACTTTTATGCAGTTCTTGCAAATCATTGTGATTAACAAATATCTTGATCCCAGTTGCCTTCATTGTGTATTTATTCATTCATTCATTCATTTATTTTCTTTTCGGCTTAGTCCCTTTATTAATCTGGGGTCGCCACAGCAGAACGAACCGCCAACTCATCCAGCACGTTCTACGCAGCGGATGCCCTTCCAGCTGCAACCCATCACTGGGAAAAATCCATACTCACTCACTCACTCACTCACTCACACTCATACACTATGGACAATTTAGCCTACCCAATTCACCTGTACCGCATGACTTTGGAATTGTGGGGAAAACCAGAGCACCCGGAGGAAACCCACGCAAACACGGGGAGAACATGCAAACACCACACAAAAATGCCAACTGACACAGCCGGGGCTCGAACCAGCGACCTTCTTGCTGTGAGGCGATTGTGCTACCCACTGCGCCACCGTGCTGCCCTTGTGTATTTATAGTAATGGTAATTTTTTTTAGAGACCTTGGGTGCATATTATGTAAGCAGATAGCTGGTTTTGATTGTCGATGATTTGACATGATCCAGGATTGTTTGATTCTTTGAAGCTCATTCTAGAGTTGTTGTTAAAGCAACAGGTCCTTAAGCTTAAACCTTATTTTAAGTGAAGGTGATACTTAAACCTATACCAACAGCTGGTATTTTCTAATAATAGAGTTCTGTATTGAATTTGGGAAAATAATGATGATAGTCTGAAATGATTTAAACAAAAACATAATATACAATCTAAGAACAAAAGGTACAAAACTAGTTTTGGTTGAAGAGGTACACATATACAGTTGAAATCAGAATTATTAAACCCCCTTTCCATTATTATAATTTTTTTTTATATTTCTCAAATGATGTTTAACAGAGCATAATATATACCCCATAATGACAATGTGAAAAAAAGTTTTTTTTTTAATTGTTGTAAATTTATTAAACAAAAAACCTGAAAATTTCTGGTTTGCTCAATGCTCAATACTTTGTTGATGCACCTTTGGTAGTAAGCCTCAAGTCCTTTTGAATATGATGCCACAAGCTTGGCACACCTGTCTTTGGGAATTTTTACCCATTCCTCTTTGCAGTACCACTCAAGCTCTATCAGGTTGAATGTGAAGTGATGATGTACAGCCATTTTCAGATCTCTCCAGAGATGTTCAATGAGATTTAGGTCTGGGCTCTGGCTGGGCCACCTAAGAACATTCACAGAGTTGTTGTAAAGCCGCTCCATTGATATTTTGGCAGTGTGCTTTGGGTCATTGTCCTGTTAGAAGATGAACCGTCGCCCCAGTCTCAGATCAAGAGCACTCTGAAGGAGGTTTTCATTCAGGATGTCTCTGTACATTGCTGCATTCATCTTTCCCTCTATCCTGACTAGTCTTCCAGTTCCTACTCCTGAAAAACTTCCCACAGCATGATGCTGCCACCACCATACTTCACTTTAGTGATGGTATTAGCCTGGTGATGAGCAGTGCCTGGTTTTCTCCAAACGTAATGCCTGCGATTCACTACAAAGAGTTAAATTTTTGTCTCATCAGACCAGAGAATTTTGTTTCTTATGGTCTGAGAGTCCTTCAGATGCCTTTTGGCAAATTCCTGGCAGAGAGTGGCTTCCGTCTGGCCACTCTACAATACAGGCCTGATTGGTGGATTGCTGCACAGATGGTTGTCTTTCTGTAAGGTTCTCCTCTCTCCACAGAAGAACGCTGGAGCTCAGACAGAGTGACCATCGGGTTATTGATCACCTCCCTGACTAAGGCCCATCTCCCCGATCACTCAGCTTAGATGGCCGGCCAGCTCTAAGAAGAGTCCTGGTGGTTCCAAACATCTTCCACTTACAGCAGAAATTTTTCTGTAACCTTCCCCAGCCTTGTGCCTCGAGACAATCCTGTCTTGGAGGTCTACAGACAATTCCTTTGTCTTCATGCTTGGTTTGTGCTTTGACATGCACTGTCAAACATAGGACCTTATATAGACATGTGTATGCCTTTTCAAATCATGTTCAATCAACTGAATTTACCACAGGGGAACTCCAATTAAGCTGCTGAAACATCTCAAGAATGATCAGTGGAAACAATGTACCTGAGCTCAATTTAGAGCTTCATGGCAAAGGCTGTGAATACATATGTACATGTGATTTTTCAGGTTTTTTATTGTTAACAAATTTGCGACAATTTCAAAAAGTTGTCATTATGGGGTATTGTGCGTTTAATTTTGAGGAAATAAATGAATTGAATGCATTTTGGAATAAGGCTGTAACATAAAAAATTTGGAAAATTGAAATGCTATAAATACTTTCCGGATGCACTGTGCGTGTGTTTGTATAAACATACATATATTCATTCATTTTCTTTTCGGCTTAGTCTCTTTATTAATCTGGGATCGCCACAGCGGAATGAACCGCCAACTTATCCAGCATATGTTTTACGCAGCGGATGCCCTTCCAGCTGCAACCCATCACTGGGAAACACCCATACACACCTATAC
>CAIGQW010032556.1:77552-93106 GCA_903798125.1 Danio choprae
CATACAGTCCATCAACAACAACAGGGTCATAAATTATAGACATACATTCTAGACATAAAAGCAATAAATCATTTTGACACACAGTATATGATATAAATACTTTTAACTTATAACCAGAGCGATGTGCTGAACTGTCTCAGAAATTCCAAAACATACGGGAGACGGGTTTCTGGGTCTGAAATATACAATACAATCATCTGCATGAAGAGAAATGTTCTGTTCTTTTCCAAATCTGAAAATACCAGTAATCTTAGGATTATTGCAAAGGCAGATTGCCCCTACACGCCACACCTAGTGTTGTAGTGAGAAAACATTGTGCTCCAAGGTCCTATGTAGTACATTCGGGAGGTAAGGAGTACCGTCGCAATGTTCAGCATCTTCGCAGGAGCACAGTGAAAGCCAATGAGGCCCGTCACAGCCCTGTCGACAGAAATTGGGTGGAAATGTCTGAGACATTGGGTGATGTAGAGCAAGATTCTGTAGTTCAGCCCAGTTTGCCCCAATTACCGCCTAAAGTGACTCTGTCTGGGGAGGAAGCGTTGTCAGCAGGACAGTATGTCACCAGACATGGCAGAGTTGTGAAGCCTCCAAACAGGCTCTGCTTATAGTCAGGAATTATTGTGGAAGTGACGTGCTGGAAACCTCTCCTTCATAGATGGAAGAAATGATGCTTGTTGGTTTATTGTTATTGTAACATACATAATTGACTAAATTATCATAGAAGGTGTGCCAATTCCTTTGGTAGTGATTTCTTCAGTGGTTCGTGTTATCTGAAAAAAAAATAGAAAAAAGAGATAAGGAAAATAGCATTCAGGTGTTTAACATTTATATAAGCTATATTGTTATTGTATTGATTGAGTTTGTATGTTTTTTTTTTTTTGTTTTGTTTTTTTTGCTGAAGAGGGGAGATGTAATGTATTTTCACAATGACTGTGGCTCTTTAAGAAGCACCTCGGGCTCTGTGACCGAAGCTCCGCCCATCTTGTGTTGTCATCAGCCAAAGCCAGAAAAAAAGCAGTTCTCAGTTGGAAAGCACTGTGTTGGTGTTTTACATGTTGACTGTCTACAGAACAAACCACTTTTAAGCAATAACTTGCCTAATTATTTTAACTTGCCTAGTTAACCCAATTCACATTGTTAAGTGTTTAAATTGAACTTTAAGCTAAGTATCTTGCAAAATAACTACAAAAATATTATTTTCAGTCATCGTGGCAAGACAAAAAAAATGAGTTATTAAAATTCAAAAAAAAAAATCTCCGTTAAACAGCACTTGAGAAATATTTTTAAAATAATTAAAGTTTCACAGGCAGGCTAATATTTTTTTTCAACCGTATAATCACCCTTGTTTGAAAACGAAACAGCAGATGGCGCTATGTTCCATATATTGCAGAAAACGCAGCCCAGCCTCCTAAGAAGAAGACAATATTTTCACCAGTCTCACGTTGCTAGGAAACCGTTGTGAAACAATTCAGTGTATTTTCATTTGTGGTGATTCTACCGCGTTTACAAGTAATGGTAAGGAAATCTGAAATATTTATGAAATTATGTGTTCTATGCATTTATTATCAGGTGAATTTTAAATGGTTAAATTATGTTATAAATTTAACAAAATGTGTCCCGGTATCGCTGGTGTTATTTTTCCAGTTTTGAAATATTAGCTCATCGGTTAACACTAAGCCAAACATTTAATGTGTTAACGTTAGTTCATCTACTAAATCTAACGTAGGTTGTCTCTTATCGTTTATTGAATAGCAACATTCCATTCTAACGTTATTGTGATGTGTGAGATAAAGAGATCTCATCTTGATCGAATGTAACGTTATCCTGTTTATCGTTAACTTTATATTTCAGCCACCAAAGAGAAAATCGTCGCCGAAGGGCAAAACCCCAACGGTAGTGGACGGCTTGTCCACCGAGGAGATGTCCAAAGAGCAGGTATATTGTCGGTAGATAGTCACCACTGATCTGCAATAGTCACCCATTTCCACTAAAATGTCCCTGTCAGCCAGTTTACCTGAATTTAATAATAGCTAAAAATAATAATAAGATGATGATCATGATAAAATCGACCACAATTTGTACATTGTTGACGTTCGTTTTCTTTGTTTTTTTTAACAATCTGCCATTACCTTACTTTTGATTGTTTGGTAGTTGGAGGAGCACATAATGCGTCTTCGAGAGGAGCTGGACAGGGAGAGAGAAGAACGCAACTATTTTCAGCTAGAGAGGGACAAAATTCACACTTTTTGGGAAATAACACGACGACATCTGGAAGAGAATAAGTGCGAGCTGAGAAACAGAGAGCGTGAACTGGAAGAAGGAGAGGAGCGACACCAAGTGGAAATTAAGGTATTAAAGACAGTCTAGTCGTTTTGCCCTAAATTTAGTCAACACTTAAAATAAAACACAACACTTGTTTTATATTGTTTAGGTTTATAAGCAGAAGGTAAAGCACTTGCTGTACGAACAGCAGAACATGCTGTCTGAGCTGAAGGCTGAAACCATCGTCAGCACCAAACTGCTGCAGGACGAGCATGCTGATTTGGAGAAGGAGCAGTGGAAGGACATGCGCAGTTTGAAACTTGAGTTGAAACAACAAGAGCTGTCCAGTGAAAATGTGTTAAAAAGCATTCATCTGGTATGTGAACTATTCTAATATAATTTAATCAAGGTGTGAATTACAAAGTTTTTTTAAAGGGTCAAAGAGTTTAGGTGATGGGGGTTGGGGGAGAACAAAAAGGCCATGGTCCAGTGTGACATACAGCGTTTAGGATTAGTTAATGTATGGTGTATACGTATTATAATATTTATTATGGTTTACATTTTCCGTTCTAGCTGGTTAAGATTTTGTCTAAAATTAAAAAATGGCTAATTTATTGAAATAATAAATGTTAAAAAAATATAACATTCATATTATAATGTAGATTATAAAATGTTCCATATGCATGTATTTCTGTTGGAGGTATGTATCTTGATTCATCATTGGTTTAGTGAAATTTTAGTACAATTAGGGAGAAAAAATGCAAAACTTAACTGCTTGCCATTTTTTTAGAACAATTTAAAATAAAGTGCCTGCATTTTAAGTAAAAAAAAAAAAACATATTTAAAAAAAATATATATAAGTGCGCAGGTTAGGATTTGATGGGATTTAGATCCTAGGTGTCAGGAAATTAAAAAAATAATTATACTTGTCATTTTATATCACTCCAATTTGACTGTTCAAATTATACCTACACACATTTCTGTCCAAATGGCTTCCAAAAGATGATTTTGCATGATAGATTACCTTTTAAATACTATAAAATATATTCAAAATTAGGGATAAGCAATATCGACACTGTTACCAAAAGTGTTATTCATCCCAAATAGGGTTGGGAATAGAAAATCAGTTCAGATTCTAAAATCGAATGCTTATTAAGAATCGGTTACTTGTCATAAAATGTACATTTCAATTCCTCTTGACACCCACCAGACCTTGAATAATAATCTAGACATTAGTTTAGAGATGGACCGCAGGAAGTTCTCAAATGTTTGGCTACATTTGGTAAAGAACTAAGCCAAGTGTAATTATTGTAATAAAGTAATATGTTGCAAGTAAGGTGTCACGGCCATCATGACCAAGGATCTGTGGTTAGTTCATAACATCAAAATATCAAAAACACATTAAAGACTATACACATGAAATAAAACAATCACAAAGCTGTGTCTTATGAAAAACATATTTTAATAAACATATTTTAGCATGGAGTGAGTGAGCTATCTAATATAAACTACCAGCAGCTCTTCAATTTTGCTCTGTAGTATTACAACTTTCCCAGTCTAGGGTTTGGAAGGAGTAATAAAGAAAGTAATGGAGGTTTGGATAAAGATTTCCCTTCTACTGACTCACAAAAACAACAAGCTTACAGGTTAAGAAACTCTCTTACAGGTTAGATGTTAACTCACATGATTTGGTTAAACAAATCCTCTCACAAGATGAGTAAAGGTCTCCATAGACATTATCAACAATTTAACCACAAAAACAAGCCAGCAGAAGGTATTCTTACTCCAAGCCTCCTCGCTCTAAAGATCCCAGCTCTGTCTTATATCCACAAGCCAATCCTTTGGTGGACCAATCAGGACAGAGAATCCATCAGTAGAGCCAATTTGCAGGGTTGACTCTACCTGATCAGAATTAAAGCTTCATTAAAGGAGAAAGAGGGAGAAATAAATACATGATATCCACAAGAGACATTCATGGAACATAACAGTAGAGATCTTGCTTTGCTCTAAGTTGTCCCAGGCGGAAGAAGCCAGTTTTCTCTGCACCAGAGATGCAAATGTACCCCGCTTCTTCATCCCCTTTTTCTCTGGCGTCGCTTATTTTCTGTCCTTCTTATGTCCAGTGGCAAACCAAACGATTCCGTCACAGAATTAATGAATCTAGAGGACCTAATTAGCAGTAGAGTGTCTCTAGTGTATGTAATTGGTGGCTCACTTTCACATGACGTTATTGGAATAGTATTGCAGATTACTGACAACCAAACCAGGATCAAAATCCCAAATCAAAATAATTCGAAACAAGCAACAGTCTGAGCTAGATTCTGTTTTCCCATTGTTAGACTCCCTCACGGTAAAGACATGGAATGCGCTCCAAATAAAATAAACTATAGAATAAAATTAAGTAAAAAAAACTGTAGAGCTAGAGTCCAGGTCACCAGCAGAGCAGCGCCACTGGAAGTAAAAAAAATAATCATCAATAACTAAATGGAAAATCAATATGCATCTCAAAAAGAAATAAAGGAAGAAAAGCCTGGTTTCTACCATTGCAATGTATTGTGAAAGAATCACAATTATCCTGGTTCTCCTGAGGGCCACTCCAGGCTTTTCAGCATCATTCTTTTTCATGAGATGAAATAAAGAGTTTAAACTTAGTAAAGGAGAGCTTTTTTAGTGATGGTGTATGCAGTGTTAAATATTACATTTAGCTGCCGTTTGCTTGGAACGCCAAGGTGGAGACTCCATCTCACGTCTTTCAAGCACTCTCTCCATAAACTGTACTCCTTTTCAGCTGGTAAATTGACATTTACCACATGATTACCATCACTGGTGCCATTATTTGTGGCACCTTTAAGTGGTTTACAAACTTATTGTTTTCATTCTCTCTTCTTCCGCCCTTTACATTTCCCGCTGTAGTTAGCACCCTGTCATCTGACAGCATAAAGAAGTGACTAAGTGATTGACCGCTAATATGGACCAATCTGTAATCTGCACAGCAGGACAGACCAGTCACTGAATGAGCAC
Source organism: Danio choprae (assembly GCA_903798125.1). Taxonomy (NCBI): domain Eukaryota; kingdom Metazoa; phylum Chordata; class Actinopteri; order Cypriniformes; family Danionidae; genus Danio; species Danio choprae. The sequence continues at coordinate 82,836 of CAIGQW010032556.1, forward strand.
ACATCAGTGATTGGGAGAGACTAGTCTGAGCTTCTTAAAATCTGTTGAACAGGTTATATTGAAGAATGTTGGAAACCTGCAACCACTGACTTCCATAGTGTTGGTTTATATATAAGTTTGTCATCTTTTTCATCCCTGATAAGTTTGAACCCCTGACCACTTCAGGCACTAGGAGTGCTCCAGAAAAATCACCAGGTGCCGCATATGCATAAACTCTCACTGCCAATAGAAAACAGTTTAGGGCTGTTTACATATCGTGTCTAGTCTAGGTCTTGTTAGGTGTGGTCATCAACCATTTTCTCAGAGGATGACAAACTGACAAACCATTGCTGCAGCTCTGATACAAGTTTTATTTGTACAAGAACTACAGTGTTTGGGTGCTCTGTGTTTGTCTAAGGTAATTAGTTTACCATTATTTTTATCGTTATTACTGAAATTACTGGATTAGGCACATCCAAAAAAACTGGCTCATGTAATCCTTTATACAAACAGACTGTTGCTTATTTGAAAATACTGTCAATTTGTAGAAATAAGGTTGAACAGGTTTAAGAAAAGAAAACCAGAAACAAACTAATTTGACAGGAACATTTACCAAAACTAAATTAAAATAAAATATAGTTTTGAACAGAAGCTCTTATGTGAAATTGTCATTAACCTGTTAATAATTAGCCAATCATTGATATTTTAAAATTCGACTTATTTAATATTACTCTATATAAACTGATAACACAGTCATTATATCCATTATTTTGTCCCTTTACTTAAAGAGACATACTGTACATTCACCTAATTTTCATTCCAAATGGAACACTTAACATTTTTTACTCAACGGAAATTCAAACTGTGCGGCATGGTGGCTCAGTGGTAAGCACTGTCACCTTACAGTAAGAAGGTTACTAGTTCGAGTCCTGGCTGGGCCAGTTGGCATTTCTCTGTTGGCTATGTTCTCCCTGTGCTCACGTGGGTTTCCTCTGGGTGCTCCGGTTTTACCCACAGTCCAAAGACATGCGGTACGGGTGAATTGGATGAACTAAAATGGCCGTAGTGTATGAGTGTGTGTGTGAATGTGAGACTGTAAGGTTGTTTCCCAGTACTGGGTTGCGGCAGGAAGGGCATCTGCTGTGTAAAACATATGCTGGAGTTGGTGGTTCATTTCGTCGTGGCGACCCCTGATAAAAAAGGGACTAAGCCGAAAAAAATGAATGAATGAATGAAATTCAAACTGACGTTTAACAGTTAACACTAATTTGTGAAATAAATGACCAAACTACCAAATAGTACCTGTTATAAATTACAACCGCATTCTCCATCAGGAGGTAGACTTTTGCCTGCACAATCCAAAATAAATAAAGTAATCCAGCCTCAGCACCATATAACTCCACCCCTCCCGCTACGTGAGCAAAGCTGCGACCGATGAGTATGTGAAGTGAATGCACTATTTATACTATTTACACTACAAAATGTTGTAGAATAGAGCATAAGCATGCGATTCGGAATGCACCTTTACATTGACGGATAATCAAAGACCTGAAATGTTACATTTGCATTTCACAGTTTGCATTGCTAATTTTTTTGCGTACATTTACAAAAATGTTTCAAATACTAATCCTTGGTGGGTTTCGTGAGCTGTGGATAATAGGAATGCAGTTTGTCCGACACTTTTAAAACCAGCAAAAAAATGCAGTGCTTCTGTAAAGACTGAAAACACTAAATAAAATTCAACAATTATTTTGGTGTGGTGTGGTTGCACATAGTCTGTGGTTGCGAGGGCAGTTGGATGTACTGCCAAATTCTCTGAAAAGCTTTTGGACACTGCTTATAGTAGAAAAATGAATTCAATTCATGGGCAACAACTCTGGTGGACATTCATGCAGTCAGCATGCCAATTACATGCTCCCTCCAGCTTACTATGAATACTCTGGTAATTTGTTTAAACCTTTTCCTTGGTAGTTAGTAAAACTACCCTTAAAACTCGACCTTCAGCATGCGCTGAGATGGTTTGCTGTTGAGTGTGACATGGCAGTGGATAACAAAGAATGCCTTAAGACGTCCCTCCGACACATGGTTGAAAAATATATCCAAAACGAGAATTGAAAAGACGTCTAGGATGTCTTCTGGAAGTGAATAAAACGTCTTTTCTGCACATGAATAAAACGTCTTTTCTGCATGTCATCTGAAAGTATAAATATGCCGTATTCTGGTTGTTTAGAAGATGTGTTGCTGCATAATTTAACTGTTTTAATAGCCTAATTATACATATAAAATGGTCACACTTATTATTTAAAGCTATGAATGGCAATCAGGTTCTTAAAAGGCCCAATTTCGGTCAGACCTGAACCTCTTTATAACGTTGTAATCATGTGTATATCATAATCATTACATTGTTTGAGCATTTATGCAATAGTATTACAATTTAGCAAAATTATTTATTGTGCATATTACTAGTTTTAACATAGTGACAGATTTACATCACTGCTAAACAGACACACCTAATAAGTTAATAAAACATCAACAAAACAGAAATATGGACTACACAAGTGAAGTTTTATTTTAGAGTCATTTATTTCTAATATCCTCCAGCTCTTTCTGGAATGCTTGCTGTGTTCCTCTATTGCTGCATCTTTTTTGTGTCTGTAGCATCTAGACTCCATCACTTCACAGCATCTGAAAGAGGAGAATATGATTTTGTATGATCCTACAACTAAAATCTTACAATAGATAAAGGATTATTGTCATGTTTCATGAATGAACATCAATGTGCAGTGTAGCAATTGTATCTAATGTCAATACATACACATTCCCTACCACTCATCATTTTACAAGTGGCCATATCCACATATTACCCATATCCACAGTTTAGTGACGAGCAAAGACTTGAAATTATAATTTAATTTAATATTTTCAGTCTGGCTGAAACATATATAAAACATCTGAACATTAAAATAGCTATGTCTTTAAGGAGATACACAATGATGCATAACAGATTAAATCCAGAATTTAAATAATGTCAAAGACTGGGTTAACTGTTGGGGTAGTAAAATATTTCATGAAATATTATGCAGAAATAAACACAAACAATACAAGGTAAATATGTACCTGTTCATGACATTTTTACTCGGGCTCGGACAGAACATCCACCAACTCTGGACAGTTGCTGAACCTAAATGTCACACCAAAATCACAGTCAGAGCGATCCCTCTAGAAAGACTGTCACACCCTCAGCTCGTTCCTGCAGTCCCAATCACCGATCTCATTCACCAACCACCACACACCACACCCGTGAACCCTTTCCTGATTACTGATCACCCGCACCTGCACCTACACCTGCAATCATCACACACCTTAAATACTCACCTCACTCACTCACTCGTCGGCTGTAATCAAAGACGCATGGTTCTCCTCGCCTTCTCTCCCGTGTTCTCCTGTGATCTTCTGTGGATGTTCTCCTCCTATTGATGCCAACACACCTATATAAGGGAAGTGGCTATTCTGAAGTTGATGTTTACTCCTGAACTGAGCTAACCTGCTTGAGTGTTTGTGTGTGAGATCGCTCGCTCTCTACAACGCCAGTCACCTGCTTCACTGTGTTAATTGTACATCACAGAATAAACACCTTTAAAAGCTTACCTTTCCTTGTCCTCCTTGTGTGGCCGTGACAGGATTCCAGCCCAGCAAAATGGCCGCGGCAAATGGAGGCTAATGCCGTGATGACCGGAGTCGCTCCGGACCCATTTGCCAGCATGGTAAACTCTCAGGCAAACCTTACCTGCTGCTCATCTGAACGCTGACTCAAACCCCGCACTAACTATGAGCACACCCCTCGCTCGATCGATGAGCTACTCTGGCGACTAACTATGAGTACCCACAATGAGTACCCACAATGGTTAACTATGAGTACCCACAATGGTTTCCTCCTGCAAAGCTCTCTTTACATAGAGGCTCATCAGTTTCCAAATGAAATTTCGAAAATTGCCTTTATGATTTCCCTTCTCACAGGACAAGCCCTCCAATGGGCGGATGCTCTATGGAATGCCCGCAGCGCTGCGATGGCCAGCTACCAAACTTTCATCAGCCACTTTAAAGAGGTTTTTGCTGTCTCACTCACCCCTCTCTGCACGATGAACTGATCACTCTCTGACAAGGTAACACCTCTATCCATGAGTATATTCTACAATTCTGAACACTCGCCGCTAATAGTGGCTGGAATCAAGTGGCCCTCCTGGCAGTTTACCGTCAAGGTTTGCAACCTGACATCCATAAACAAATGGTCATTTAGGATGACACTGCCAATTTATAGACCTTTATTCACAAAGCCACCAGCGTTTCTCAACACCTTTCTGCCTGTACCACTTAACCCTTTTCTGATCATGTTACTACCACCAGAATTCCTTTACCACTACAGGAGGAAAACGAACCCATGATGACCGACTTTTATCGTCTCGGAGCCCTGTAGCGACTACGTCGGATCAAGAATAAAATTTGTTTATATTGTGGAGAAAATTCGCATCTCATCTCCGCCTGCCCTGTTCGCCCGTCTCGTTTAATAGTGAGTAACGTTACCCTTACTCCTACTGTATCTCACATCCCTCATATGAAAGCCCAACTAATCACAGATTCTCGTACTTTCCCCATACATCTACTGGTGGATTCTGGAGCGGCTGGAAACTTAATTTCTTCCCATTTTATCAATCAACATCGTATACCCTTCATGAATAATGAAACCTGTTATCAAATCACCACTATCCAAAAACTCACCATTAGGCAACAACAAAATATCCCGGCGGACCAAAGAAGTCACCATCCGATCTTCGCTGAAGCATCAAGAGAAATTAGTTCTACTCATCTTTCCCAAAGCAAATGTAGATGTCATACTCTGCAAACCCTGGCTTGCACAACATTAAGCCCAGATAGAATGGAGCACAGGAGAAATCCTTAGATTGAGCGCAGCCTGTGCAAACCAAGGTCATCTTACTCCCCCTACTGACCATAAACGTAACCTGCAATCTTTTCCCATCCATTCCACCACCGTGGAAAACAATAGCCGCTCCACTTCTGTCACCATCCCGACCATCTACGATCCCTTCCTCAATGTCTTCAGCAAAGAACGAGCTACCCAGTTACACCCACATCGGTCCTGGGATTGTAGTATCGACCTGTTTCCAGATGCCAAGCTACCCCACGGAAGAATTTACCCTCTGTCCCTTTCAGAACACAAAGCTATGGAGAGCTACATCCAAGAGGCCCTTCATCAGGGGTTCATCAGACCTTCCACCTCACCGGCTGCTTCAAGCTTCTTTTTTGTGGAAAAGAAGGATGGAGAATTACGACCCTGCATTGATTACCGTGTACTCAATGATGTCACCGTCAAGTTCACCTACTCACTACCACTGGTACCCGCTGCCCTAGAGGAACATCGTGAAGCTCGACTGTTTAGTAAGCTCGACCTCAGAAGCGCTTACAATCTAATTCATATCCGGGAAGGGGACAAATGGAAAACAGCCTTTATCACCCCTACTGGTCACTACGAAAATCAGGTTATGCTCTATGGTCTAGCAAACAGTCCATTTGTATTTCGAAACTTCATGAATGAGATCTTCCGGGACTTTCTTCATCACTTCGCCATCGTATATATTGACGACATCCTGATCTACTACCGCAAACTTACAGAGCATCACTCCCATGTGCAACAAGTCCTCCAACGACTACGAGAGAATCACTTATTCCTCAAAGCGGAGAAATGCGAGTTCCACATGACTTCTATCTCCTTCCTCGGCTACTTAATCTCTGCTGAAGGGGTCAGCATGGAAACAGTTAAAATTGACGCTGTGTCCAGATGGGAGGAACCCAAGACTGAATGAACTACAGAGATTCCTTGGGTTCGCCAACTTTTACTGACGTTTCATAAAGAACTACAGTCTTCTCTCGGCCCCTTTAACCTCCCTTCTTAAAGGCGGTAAAAGCGTGTTAGCCTGGAACACCTGCCAAGCCTTCGAGCTCCTCAAGCAAAAGTTTACCACAGCACCCATCCTCAGACATCTCGATCCCACCGAACCTTTAATAGTGAAAGTCGATGCAGCCGATGTAGGAGTCTGCGCCATTCTATCCCAATGGTCTGGTGAGCCCCGAGTTCTTCATCCTTGTGCGTACTACTCCTGAGAGGAACACCCACGGAACAAAATTACTGTATTGGAGATCGAGAACTACTAGCCATCAAACTCGCTCTAGAAGAGTGGCATCACTGGCTCGAGGTGGCTCAGTTCCCCTTTACTGTAGTCACCAACCACAAGAGTCTCTAGTAACTCCGCAGTTCTAAACACTTTAATGCTCGCCAAGCCCGCTGGTCATTATTCTTTGCCCGCTTCAACTTCCAGATCACCTACAAACTGGGTCATAAGAATCTAAATGCCAACGCCCTTTAACGCATTTACTCTCCAGATCCCCAGACCGATACTTCCAAACCAGTGTTACCTTCCTCCGTCTTTCTAGCACCCATCCTATGGCAGGTGGATGAAGATATTCGTACTGCCACCCTAGAAGAACCAGCACCCCCAGAACTTCCTCCAGGTCTCATCTACGTTGCCTCCAGACTCCGTCTTCAACTCCTGGATAGTACGCACACTTCCCTAGGTTCAGGACACCCTGGCAGCAGGCGAACCCTCTCACTCCTCCGTCAAAAGTATTGGTGGCTGTACATGACCAGAGATGTCGCCCAGTTCGTCCGAGGATGCTAGGTCTGCGCCATCACCACCACTCCTCATCACGCGCCATCACCACAGTTACAACTACTCCCCATTCCTCGCTGACCCTGGACCCACATCGGGATAGAATTTGCCACAGACTTACCTTCCTCACAGGGCTACACTACAATTCTCGTCGTAGTAGATCGCTTCTCAAAATCCTGCAAACTAATTAAAGGTCTTCCCATGGCTCTCGAGACAGCCGAAGCCCTGTTTAACTATGTATTCTGTAATTTTGGACTCCCAAAGGACATTGTGTCCAACCGAGAGCCCCAGTTTATCTCCAGGGTCTGGCGGGCATTCTTCCAACTCCTAGGCACAACCATTAGTTTGTCATCTGGTTACCATCCTCAAACCAATGGGCAGACCGAGCTTAAAATTCAAGAAATCTCCCGTTACCTCCGGACATACTGTACTCGCCATCAGGACACCTGGAGCCAGTATCTACTGTGGGCTGAGTATGCACAAAATTCTCTTCACCAAACATTCACTGGTCTAACCCCCTTTCAAAGTGTCCTAGGTTACCAACCATCCCTGTTTCCATGGACTGGCGAAACCTCTGATGTGCCCGCGATAGGTCACTGGTTCAGAGAAAGTGAGGGGGTATGGGACTCAGCACATGTCCATCTTCAGCAGGCAGTACGGAGGTACACTGATGCGGCCAATCGCCACAGGTTATCTAATACCGTATACAATCCAGGTGATAAAGTATGGCTCTCTACCAGGGACATCCACCTCCGTCTGCCCTGCTGTAAGCTGAGTCCCTGCTACATAGAACCATTCACCATCCACTCCCAAATTTAACCCCGTCACCTACCGTCTCAATCTACCATTTTCTTATCGGATCTCTCCCACTTTCCATGTATCACTTCTCAAACCTCACACTGACCCTCCTTCCACAGAAACAGAACCACCTCTACCTCCAGAACAAACTGAAGTCCTCGGTGACAACATCTACCAGGTCCAGGAAGTCCTTGACTCCCGGCGGCGGAACGGCCAGCTCCAGTACCTCATACACTGGGAAGGATTCACTCCCCGAGGAGAGATCATGGACACCCTGTAACGACATCCTAGATCCGACCCTCCTCGGGGAATTCCACCACCGACATCCAGACCGCCCAGTTCCCTGAGGTCGAGGCCTTACCCGCCGCAGGTCTAGGGAGCCTGGAGTCACCCGTGGTGGGGAGGGGTGTACTGTCACACCCTCAGCTCATTCCTGCAGTCCCAATCACCGATCTCACTCACCAACCACCACACACCACACCCATGAACCCTCTCCTGAATACTGATCACCCGCACACACCTTAAATACTCACCTCACTCACTCGTAGGCTGTAATCAAAGACGCATGGTTCTCCTCGTCCTCTCTCCCGTTTTCTCCTGTGCTCTTCCGTGGATGTCCTCCTCCTTCACCTATTGATGCCAACACACCTATATAAGGGAAGTGACTATTCTGAAGTTGATGTTTACTCCTGAACTGAACTAACCTGCTTGAGTGTTTGTGTGTGAGATCGCTCACTCTCTACAACGCCAGTTACCTGCTTTACTGTGTTACTTGTACATCACAGAATAAACACCTTTAAAGCTTAACCTTCCTTGTCCTCCTTGTGTGTCCGTGACACAGACAAAGACACATTCTGTCACTTTTCAAACTTACACAGACCCAATTCTTCTCATCAGCTTTGATAGACACTTCACAGGATCTCGCTCTCAGAATCCAGTCTCTTAACAGAACTTGCAGACCTGCGGTAACAGCCCAGTAGCTAACATCAGGCTTATGATGACATTTCAATTTTCTAGCTGCAATTATTTACTAAGGCTTTTATCAGGATATGCAGTAATAATATCACAATATTTACCTAAGGTATAAAAACTAATTTGTTTATTGATATATTTTTATACAAATGTAAAAAATTTTTTATTGTAAATGTGTTATAAAATACAGCTGGTAGCACATTACAATAAGGTATAATTAGTCAATTTTAGTTATTGTGTTAAAATCAACAGTAAGAAACATACAATTATTGCAATTACTATATTAATGTTAGGTAAAAAAACAAGTACATTTTATTAGTTATTAAATTATAATGTACAATAAGACTATAAATAGAGAATTTTCAAGTAATATCTCATGTATGTCACAGGCCAGATTAACATATGCCGGCTGTATTCCAGCACGTGGTGAAATTGTGTTTTTGAGCATTGCTTGACACTACAGGCTCTAGGTTTGCAAATATGAACTCAGAAATTCTGAAATATACTTTTAACCATTCAACAAATTTCTCACACTGGCGTGTTCTCAGGGAGTGGAATGACAAAGGATCATTTGAACTGGAGACAATTCTACATAGACAAACAAAACAACAGTGAGAAAGGTAATAATGAAATTATTTAAGGAACAACGAATATTTAAATGCAATGCCTTATATGATTCTGCTAGTCGGCCTGGAGAAAGAGTCTGACAGATGACTGATTTGACAAATTTGAACCTTAATGCAATTTTACAAAGTATAATACAAAACAATTTTACAGGAGCAGTTTAAAGAAAAGTGGTTAGACTTTAATTGCTAAATCTACAGATGAGCAAATAACACATACATAAATAAATGTAACAGTTTATGTTAACTGTAAAAATATTAAGTAAGTAACTTTTTTTAGATACAGATTCATACATACATTCTGCTCTCATTGTTAATGACAGCCTTTTAGCAGACTAAACAGAATCATTAATACTGGTATGGTAGTAAATGCTGAAAGACATATCTACAATAGAATAATATAGTTAGGATTTCTAACAATTTCGTGCATTATGATTATTATTATTATTAAAATGTTTTATTTCTATTTCACTCCAAACTGAAATGGTCATTTGCAGCTCTTACTGAACACACAGCTGGTGAATGATGGGCAGAGATAGTTGGAAAACAATGGCCAGCTGTCCTGGAGAACCAGTGTAGGGAACCCTGATAAACTGCACAATGCTCCTGTAATAACATTAAATATTTTTCAAACTCTATTTACTTTTAGCATAATGGCTAATTTTAGCCAAATCGTAAACAACCCCACATTGCTGTTGACAATGTGCATCATTTATTTTAGTTCCTTCATGTAAAACTCAATAATATTAACAAACTAATACAAACTGTACTTACGCGGTAGCAGATTTGTAATAATCGCCCAACTAATCGCCACGTCCTCATATCCTCGTGTGATGCTGGACAAAACAGGAATAAATTTGAAAGCTATGCTCTAGATAGGATCTCGTGAGATAATGTTAGTCCTATTGCGAGATTTGTTAGAGTTTGGTGCAAAAATTTTACTAGAAATAATAAAAGTGACTTTATAATCACTTAACCACACAGGGCACTTTATGAATGCAATTTGTCATTTGACAAGATGTAAATATTTATTTTTATAAAGATATATCTGATTTTAATGGGTCTTGAGATGCCTAAAGTCTCTCCACAACCTCTTAAAGCACACTTGGGACACGTGTATATATCTTGTCAAACGACAAATTGAATTCATAAAGTG
>CAIGQW010032561.1:384-14838 GCA_903798125.1 Danio choprae
ATCCATCCATCCATCCATCCATCCATCCATCCATCCATCCATCCATCTTGTTCTTATACCATGCTAGTAGTAGAATGGTGTTTTACATAATAACTAACATTACCTAGGTACTTCAACAAAACGTTTTACTTTGTGAAAAAAAAACAGTGATCAACATTAGAGAATGATATAGCATGAAGTAAGATTAAATCTAAAATTTGTGAAATTTACAGCAGTCAAATTAGTTCGAAGTGCAGAGAAACTTTTCAAAGTGACATCAGATCTGCAGCCACAGATTGATAGTCTCTCACCGGCATCACTAGTCTCTCACTAGTTTCTCATAGGCAAGGCAAGGCAAGGCAAGGCAAGGCAAGTTTATTTATATAGCACATTTCATACACAGTGGTAATTCAAAGTGCTTTACATAAACAGGAATAAAAGAGACAAGTATAAAAAAAATAAAATAAAAATAAAATAATAATAATAATATGAAAACAGATAAAAACAGATTAAAATGTGTTAAAACAGGTTATAAAACAATGAAAAAGAAAAGAAAGACATAATAGTGCAATCTGTCGGACGTAGCACAGTGCTCATTCAGTAAAGGCACAGCTAAACAGATATGTTTTAAGTCTGGATTTGAATGTACCTAACGTTGGAGCACATCTGATCTTTTCTGGAAGCTGATTCCAGCAGCGGGGGGCGCAGTAGCTGAAGGCGGATTCACCCTGCTTTGACTGAACTCTTGGAATTTCTAGTTTATATGATCCTAAAGATCTGAGTGATCTGTTAGGTTTGTATTCAGTGAGCATATCTGTAATGTATTGAGGTCCTAGGCCATTTAGTGATTTATAGACAAGAAGTAATATTTTGAAATCTATTCTGAATGTAACTGGGAGCCAGTGTAAAGACCTGAGGACAGGTGAGATGTGCTCTGATTTTCTGGTTCTGGTCAGAATCCTGGCAGCAGCGTTCTGGATGAGCTGCAACTGTCTGACTGTCTTTTTGGGAAGGCCAGTGAGGAGGCCGTTACAGTAATCCACCCTGCTGCTGATAAAAGCATGAACAAGTTTCTCTAAGTCCTCACTGGAAACAAAGCATCTAATTCTTGCAATGTTTTTGAGATGATAATATGCTGATTTAGTTACTGCTTTGACATGACTATTGAAACTCAGATCTGACTCCAGGATCACACCAAGATTCTTGACCTTATTTTTTGTTGTTTGACCCTTAGAGACAAGGTACGCATTCACCTTGAGAACCTGATCTGAGTGTCATCAGCATAGCTGTGGTAGGAGATTTGGTTCTTTCTCATTATTTGGCTCAGTGGGAGCATATAAAGGTTAAACAGGAGAGGTGCCAGAATTGAGCCTTGTGGGACTCCACATGTCATGGGTGTCCACCTCGACCTATGGTCACCTATACTGACATAGTAACCTCTCACTTCAAGGTAAGATCTGAACCATTTAAGGACCATCCCAGACAGCCCAACCCAGTTTTCCAGCCTATCCAGAAGTATGCTGTGATCGACAGTGTCAAATGCAGCACTGAGATCAAGCAATACCAGCACTGTTAGTTTGCCTGAATCTGTATTTAGGCGGATATCGTTAATTATCTTTATAAGGGCGCTCTCTGTACTGTGATATGCTCTGAAACCAGATTGAAAATTGTCTAAACATCCCTTGGAGCTTAAGAATGTGTTAACCTGGTTAAAAACCACTTTTTCAATGATTTTGCCAATGAAAGGGAGGTTTGAAATTGGCCTGTAGTTGCCCAATAGGGTGTTATCCAGGTTACTCTTTTTCAAGAGGGGTTTAACAACTGCAGTTTTAAGTGAGTTTGGGAAAGTCCCTGAGAGAAGTGAAGCATTTACCACTTTTAGAAGATCCATTTCTAAACAATCCATTTCATAGACATCACTAGTCTTTCACAGACATCACTAGTCTCTCATAGGACATCACTAGTCTCTCACAGACATCACTGGTCTCTCACATAACATCACTAGTCTCTCACAAATCTCTATTATTAGTATTTTGGCTACTAAGTTTTGTGTTTTGTTGTTATTTTTGCAGGTGTTTCTCCATTGTCTTGTGACTCTTGACATCTGTAAAGTAAACACCATTTCTGACCTTAAGGCTACGTCCTCTTGTTTTATGCTAACTGCAGTTCTATTTTTTCAGTTGTTAAACATGCAGAATCTGGGGTCAATAAGTCAACCCCGTGACCCTCCAAATCCTCACACCTTTTAGCAGAGTTTGTAGGAGCTGGAAGAAGAGCTTCTTATAAGAAAGAATAGCTCCTCATTTCTTCCACTCTCTGTATTCTAGACTCATTATTTAGCACATTTTAACCCCACCTCCGTCACCCCTCCACCCCCCTAAAGCCAAGTGACTCCTGTTTCCATCATAATTACTTACTCGGTTTCTCCTGGAGTTCACAGTGTGTGCAGCACATTTTTTTTTCTTTATTTATTTATCCCCTGGTCATTCTTATTCCAGACCCCTAATTGGCTACACTGGCGGTCCTGTCTGTCACCTCTGTTTCTCACCCCTGCTGTCATGCAGACCTTCGCTGAGCACAAACGCCATCACATTTCCTATCTAACCTTCAGAGAAAAACGCAGCTTGACTTTCGCTTTAAGCGCAGGGTTAAATATGCCTCGTCAGACTAGCGCTTAATGAATCTAAAGCAACTGTAGAGTGTAAGTGTGGGGAAATGTCTTCGAGCTCAAGTAGGGATTTCTCATTGCAATGTCCTAGTTTGAAAACTCTGCACACTGACTACACGCATTGTTAAGTTGCTTTCACAGTCCGTTTATTTATTAAGTAAATAATAAGCAGGATTTTTTTTTTGTGTATGATGTATGAAGTCAGCTTTTGGTGAATCATGATTTCGATTTAATTCCAATTAGTTGTTTGGATCATTTGTGACTGTGTATACATCATCCACAACAAACTGCTTGTTAATTAAAAAAGAAATTAATGAAGAGACTGTGAAAGGAACTTCGAAAGAACTTGTGAAATTTCCTGTGACAAATGGAGCTTTTGATAAATTGAATGGAAATAAAATCTAAAAATCTAAATTAAAATCAACATTGCGGTTTAGCAACTGACATTGCTGACATTGTCATGCACATCTTGTCAGGAAAGCACAGCTCCGTGATCAGTAGTAAATCTCAATTGAAAGCCTAGAGGGTGTTCTTGGAAATATGTAGGTTCAGCGTATTTAAATAAGAGTCTTATGTTGTTCTGCATGGCCATTGCTAGGCCTATTTTATGTATTTTAGGGGGGCTTTAACCCCCCCCCCCCCCCCCCCCCGGTTCTCACTTTGTATTCTCGATTTTTTTTTTTTCACAATTAACCCCGAACAGAATACAAAGCATGATAACTGAAGAAATAAACTCATAAAGGCTTAAAACCACTTGAGGAAAGGTCAATTTTAGTCAGTTGCTGGGTGAAATATCCCTTTAGGCAAATATTTAACCGTAAGCAAGCTCTTTGACAGATGATATTTATGTATTGGTATGCGAAACTGCTTTTTTGTTCTCTGAACACAGCTTCAGTTTTGACTTCCTGTGATGCTACAGTGAGGCTTTACATCTTTAGAAAACAGCTAATGATTTGGAACAATGCCTGTAAATGGTGTTATTACCTGGTCAAGTATCATCGTTTTGAAAATCAATGCTATTATTTCTATAAACAGCAAAGCACATGATAAATGCACTTACTGCGCATATTTTCTCCCAGCTTCCTTCATTCATTAGGAATCAGACCCATCAATTTCCTGGAAGAATACACTCTCTCGTCTAATGCGTTTTAATAAGTGGTCTGATGTGTGAATACTGAATAGACACTATTTTTTATTCCTCCTGATGTGCTGTGCTGCTCGAGGTTTGAGGCTAGCTTATTATGTGTTTTTTCTGACATATTTTCTCTCGGGTTTTCCACATCTCACGTTCTAATCCAATTCTAATCAACCAATCAGATTCGAGGGACAAGTTTAAAGTTTATATACAGTTTCATTTAGGCTTATAATCAGGGTTATGTGCTTCTGCAGTACATTGCTGTTCACCTATTATTTCTCTCTGATTTAATTAATAACTTTAAGGCTGGAACTAACAATTATTTTGATCATTATTTTTTTAAGGACCTATAAGGAACAAAAAAGTTGTCCCAGTGACAGATTTTGTACCTTTATTTCTGAGTGTGTACTACTGACTACACATTTTGTAATCTGGTAATCTGTACCTGATTACAATCCGTAAGTAATCTACCCAGTTCTGCTTACAGGGAAAGTTCACCCAAAAATGAAAATTCTGTCATCATTTACTCATCCTTTACTTGTTTCAAACCTTTATGGCTTTCCTTCTTTTGTTGAATACAAAATATGATATTTTGAAAAAATGTTGGAAACCTGTAACCATTGACTTCCATGGTATTTGTTTATCCTACTACAGAAGTCAATGGTTTCAAATCCCAGCAGGCACAGGACGTCAACGTGATGTCAGATTGACGATGTACCCCAATGTCATGGGAATGTTGCATTTTGGACGGAAATGAAAATCGGGTTGACGTCAGAACCCCACGTCAGACCGGCGTCAGTGTCCTACATCAGACAGACGTTGGATTTTGGTCACTTTCCAATGCAACTTAAAAACAACCAAATATCAACGTCTAATGAGGTTACAGATTGACGTTGTGTAACGTTACCACTATGGGTTGACACAGTACTGGAATTCAGTACCAATCAATACTGAAGTTTTAAAAATGTCTATTTCCCGCTAAGATTTGAGCGCTGTTGAGCACGTTCTTAAACACAGCTGATGTGTGATTGTGTTCACATGCTCAACAGAAATGACTGTGATTGATTGTGAAGGTCATCAGTTCACCGAACTCACCACTCTCACCGAACTCATGTCTGCTTATAGACAAACCAGCTGATTGACGTCACTTTGAAACGCTCCAGTATCGTGACAACCCTACTATGACATCTATCAGACATTGGATTTTGGTTGCCATACCTGATAAATTAATATCAGTATTTGACATCAATATGATGTTGGTTTAAGATGTTAGTTCAACATTGAAATTTGGTAACTTTCCAACACAACCTAAAATCAAACAAATATCAGCGTCATTTGACGTAGTTATTGGACTTCAAAATAACGTTGTTCTTAGACGCTGGCTAGACGTTGAATTTTGGTCACCTGACATAACGACCTAAATCTAACCTAATATTAACATCTTATGACGTTGTGTGCCTGCTGGGATGTCTTCTTTTGTGTTCAACAGAAGTGTTTAAGTTCAGAAGCACTTGAGAAAGACTAAATGGTGAGTACATTGTCATTTTTTGGAGTTAACTATCTGTTTAAGGCTAGGTTTAGGGTAATACAATTTCAAAACAGTAATGATGAAGTCAATTGTGCATCTAATGGTGCAAAATCAGAACCATTATGTGATATTTTAAGACATTTACTGGGCTGAGTTTTGTTTTTGGAAGCACGGTATGGTTTTATTCAGTCTGGTGTTGTCATGAGGCCTCAGGGATGCTCCAGACTGACGGTTTGGACAGATACATTTCTGCATGTACGTCTGCGGAAGAGCTCATGGGTTGAATTATGTGGCCCAGCGCTCTTCAGACGGGACTAACAGAGCGGTCCATCCAATGCCCCCTTGGACTAGTTGAGTTTACTGCCAGAAAAAACAACAACTCTGGGATAAACAACTCCATTTACAAAGACACTTTCTGACAGCCTAGCGGATCCGCTTGGTTAAAGTGACCTGGCGACATTCCCAAAAACCAAAGGAGTTTGTGAATGTACGTGGGCGTTTCTGCAGCTCTCAGTGCTTCTGAGCACTTTTAAGAAATGAATTCTTTTTAGACCTTTTTTTCCACACTTTCAGCAGTTTATGTCTAATAGTGGAGGCATTTTAACTCAACAACTGCCATTTATATGATTTCTCGGAAACACGTTAGTTTAGGACACAATTCATGCTATTAACTACTGGCTTATTACCTGCCTATTATTAAGATATTAACTATTCATTAAAATATGATCTTATTCAGCATCCCTAATCCTACCCAAAACATCTACCTTACTAACTATTAATAAACAGCTAATTAGTAGTTAATTAAGCTACAAGGGTTAGTTAATGGTTTGTTCATACCAAATGTTACTAATTTCTCAAATTATGTACTTGAGATGTACTTGACATGATATCTTTCAAAATGAGCAAAGAATTAAAGGTGGCATACAATGCATTGATCAACAAGTCTTTGATAATTATATTAATATTCATAAATAGTATATTAGGTAAGGGTTTTATATGCACTTTTATTACCCTATAAAATAGCCCTAGAATGAGAAGGTCCTTATTGGCCATATTTAAAACAATTCTGAGGTGATATTAGAATGCTATTATTCATATATAATAGTGCAAAACTATAGGTAATATCGGTTTTAATGTGACCTTCATATATTAAACAAATACATACAGAAATGTGGAACTGCACAGAATATTGCAACCATCACAATTTTTGTATCAACAATAGCCACACTGCATAGGATTATTGCGTTTTATTTGTAATATAATGAATAGAGTTTATATTTCCATGTGTTTTTAAGACTTGTGAATGTGCAATCATTTTAAGTGAGTTAAAGCATCATTGCTCAGTAAATTATAATGTGTGTAGCTTTAACAAAGATTAAGTGTATTTATTTATTTATAGAATGAGGACTATATGTCGTTACGTTACATTAGATTAGTCATTGTGTGTACCTGAATGCTGTTAGACTCTCACAAAAATCATATACCACTGCTTATTTCATTTGGTTGTAATTTGCTTGTTATATTTATGCAGATTTGTAGTATTCTCTTCATAAAATAATCCAGATCCCTTAAATAAATAAATTAATTACTTTTTTTCCCAACTAAATAAATCTATTCAGGTCATCTGGTGAAACAGTATTAACATTTTCTTTCCTCAAAATTATGCAGTGCTAAATGCAATGTGTGTGTTTTAAAAGAATGTAATTGCATTTTATGAAAACAAAATTAATAATAAATTAAAAAATAAATCATAAGTCCATCCATCCATCCATCCGTCCATCCGTCCATCCATCAATCAGTCCATCCATCAGTCCATCCATTAATCAGTCCATCCATCAATCCAGCAATCAGTCCATCCATCAATCCATCAATCCACCCATTCATCAATCAATCAATCCATCAATCCACCCATTCATCAATCAATCAATCCATGAATCCACCCATCCATCAATCAATCCATGAATCCACCCATCCATCAATCAATCAATCCATCCATCCATCAATCCATCAATCAGTTCATCCATCAATCCATCCATCAGTCCATCCATCAATCCACCAATCAATCCATCAATCACTCAATCCATCCATCCATCCGTCCATCCATCCGTCCATCCATCAGTCCATCAATCAGTCAATCCATCCATCAGTCCATCCATCCATCCATCCATCCATCCATCCATCCATCCGTCCGTCCGTCCGTCCATCCATCCATCCATCACTCTTAAAAATGATGTGTTAAAAATTTACACAAAATATGTGTTAAACAGTTCGTAACACATTTTGTGTTACTACAGACACATTGTGTGTAAATATTGTGCTTAACTGTTTACACAATGACTGTGTTAACAACATTTAAACAGTATTTCTGCACGCGCATGCGCAGTGACGTTCTTTTTCAACCGTCGCTTCCAGAGCTCTGTCGGATAATGCGTCTCTCTACCTCAGGTGAGTGAAATTAATTAAAATTCGTCTACAATAGTAAATATTTCTTTCAATTTACTTAAGAATGTTTTGTGTTAGTTGTTCAAGAAGTTATTTTTGTTACTTTTATTATGTCTCCATGTTTCGGACTCCAAAAACACGGGTGTTAACTCTGTCGTGTAACATTAACTTTAGCCGCGCAAGCTAACGCATCTGGCGCGTTTTTTGTAAAGCTGCGTTGGCACTTGGCAGAATTGTTAATAATAACTTATTATTAATAAGTTACATATTAAGCGAACGACTTACCCTAAATATGCATTGCATTCCGGTATAAAGGTTACCGTCACTTTAAAATCTCCGCGTCTCTGACACTCGAGGTAACGTTATCTCTTACCGGACACAATCTCAAAATTTACGTTATTATCATAATGCTATTTAATATAAAACCCAAGATGACGCTCTGCGGCAGGACTTTGAACAAAAATCCCTTGTCATAACGTCAGTTGAGCGCTTCATAAACTTAATTCATTAACTAAAAAATATGAAGATCTTTTTTGTAATCAACATTGCGCGCCGTTTTGTGCTACTCGACTAGTCGCATACTATTTAAAATGTACTTTTTATTGTTATACACAGTTAAGTTACATGTATTTGTTTTCTCATTGTGATGTGTATATAAGTATTTCTCTCTTTTACTTAGATGATGGAAGTTGAGGAACAAATTACAGTCACTCTAACACCTTTACACAGAGTTCTTGCAACTGTCTTCATAGATGGAAAGGAAATATGGAGAAAACTATTCACAGTTGGCAGTGTTGGAGATCTGATAGCCTCAGTCAAACCTGAGCTGTCTCAACAACTATCTCTTGATCGAATATTGAAATTTGACAAAGATTTTCAAGAGTTCATTGACACTGATGTAAGTGCAGGAGTGCAGGAGCTTGAGAAATTTCAAATATATTATATTGCAAGCAACACCCCGGACTCATTAGAAAGAAGTGTGCACTCATTACAGGTAAACCATTAATGTCTTTCTCCCTTTATAATACTATAGATAAAAGTAAACATTTAAATAAATAAAATGTTTTTGGCATTTCTTAGTGTCCTTTAACAGATTCAACTCAGACTGGTACCACAACTAGTTTGCTGACACTGCTTGAAGAAAAAGCCCCTACAATCCTGAGAGAACATGAAGAGACAAAGACGCTGTCTATTACCTCAAGAAAGATTCTTGTTAAAGTTGCTGTCAGTGACCTTGTAGAGAAACATGGATTGTGAGTATGTGGTTTGTTTAGTCCATGTAAGGTGTATTTGTTTGCAGATTAATTCAATTACATTTATTTAAATAAGTTATATATTTAAAAAAAACTAAATTTTACAGAAATACTTTAAATAAATACATTTACCAATCAATTTATACCAATTAATTATAAAGTACCACTGTTTAGTCAGTTTTTTTATGTTTGTCAATAAACATAAAAACATTATGTTTGTCAGTAAGAGCAATTTATACAACTGGTATTTTTTTATTAAACTTTTTCAGCTATCCATCTGGTACAGAAAAGCTGGCATTAGCAAAAGAGATTGTGTCATTGTTCCCCTCGTTAAGGATTCAGGTGCCCTTTGGTGAAAATGAGGGACATGTAAGGATGTTTTTAAGTTATAATTGAATTTATTAGGAATGCATATATAAGCTGCTCAAGTATACTTGGCTTTAACCTAGTTCTGTCTTTGCATTACTAATGTCAGGAGCATTTTTTTGATGGGCCATCACACAGTGGATTTATTGAAATGAGACTACGTAACATCAGACGGAAGCTTCATCAGAGCCAGAGGGTGTACAGTTTGAAACGTCGTCATTGTACACAGCAATCTTCTTTACAAAGTCCAGATGAAAGTGTACCAAGTGAGTGGTTGACTCTGATAAAGAGGATGCGACCATCACCAGAGAATTCATCATCAATAAAGACTGCAATTGATCAAACCTTCAGTTACCGAAGGAGATGGATAACAACAAAATCCCCAACTGTTGCTGAAATCTTCAAGGAATATCCCAGATTTATTGACATGCCAGCTTTGGTAATAGACATGCTCAACTAAGACACAACTTTTTTTTTACAGACATTTATTTCATAATTGTAATATTAATATTTCTTTGTTTCTGATATCTTTCTTTCTTTCTTGCTTTTTTTCTTTTTTGAAGATGGACATGGAATTTTCCAAGCTCACAGATGGGAAAGAAGACTTGTTTATCCGGAAATGGGAAGGGACCATAATTCCAAAACTCAAGGAAATAGCATCCTTGGAGAAGAAAAATGACATCCGACACTTGCTGGAGAAGGCTGACAATCAGCATGATGGTATGAATTTCAGCCAAAATGTCTGTTGCACGTGCACACTTTTCTAAAGATAGTTTTAAATGAGAAAACTTAATGTGAATATTAATATTCAATTCAAGATAAAGAATTAATTTCAAATACATTTTGTTTAAATTCTTCTTTTGCATGTGACCTGTATCTTCACTTCAAGATGAGCTGTGTTACACTATGTTGAAGATCCTCATTCATCTTCTTCCACCCACGGCATCTGGACGAAGTGTTGCTGGGAGTAAATGCTGTGTGACTTCTGCTGTGTCCTACCTGTTGGAGCAAGTGCCGGTATGGTTGTTATTGTGGTAGCTCGTGATAAACAAAATTGTTTCTAATGCAGCAACATTTTCTAATGCTTTTCATTGTTTCATTCCTGAAGGCTGGTACCAACGTTACATCTTTGCTCAATGAATCCATGAAAGGGACCCTGAAGTCAGCTCAGCCGCAGTTGGTTTCCATCGGTTCTCTAGGACATGGACCGCAGTACGTAATTGTGGCAAAGAATGACTCTTTTGCCCTTCCACTTGATGTTGAAAGCCTGACCTGTGCTGTAGACAGACTTTTCAAATTCTTCTGGCTGTGCAATCTTCAGTATCCATGCCAACTCTCTTCTGTTTTTTCTTTTTTTGAGTATATATATGATCTGTCTTTGTCCCAGTCATCTTGCAAACGATCAAAGGTCATGGAATTGATTGCTAAGGTGCAGTCTCGTACCTGATTGAAATAAGCATGTATACCTGTCCAAAGTGTCTTCAAAATGATTTTGTTGAAACAAAGGGGTTAATTTGGCATTTAAGGGAGGTACATGCACTCTCTGATAGTCACAACCTAACTTTAATTTGTAGTCAAAATGGTTGCCCCAGAACGTATCATAATTTTAATTCCTTTTTAAAACATCTGAACAGAGATCATTTTAAAATGAGTTCATGCCCTTCCGAAGAGTCAGGACACACAGAAAACTTAGATGTATCAAATCAAATTGATGAAAGCAGAATAAGTAATTTTGAGGATACTGTCCAAAAGTCTAAAACAGAGCAAGTTCCACAAAGCAGTTTAAGTCTAAAAGACTGTGCTGCAACTTTTGCTGCCAGCATGTATGCCTCTGCTAATATAACTAGTACTGATGTTCAAAAAAGTATAACCTGCACAAAAGAAGTGATAGATCGTACCTTAGGTCATTTGCAAGAAAAGACTAATACTGTACTAAAGAACTTGGCAGTTCCGCTAGATAGTACTGAAGTTCAAACACTTATGAAGGATTTTGAGAATGCTAGAAACATGTTTAGTGACATAGATACTACATTTAAACTAACTAAGTACTTTTCTGACAACTTTTCCTTTGAGAAACCAACAGAAGTGTTTCTTGGTCACAGATTAGATTGTGTTAGAAAGAATGGGGGGAAAAACCAGGTGCTTGTGCCTGTCACATGTCAATACATCTCAATAATTAGCACAATTAAATTTTTATTTAGTTGTGACAAAATGCAGAATATGTATATGCAGTCTTGCGGTGGACAGGATACAATGCATGATTATTGTGATGGTGCTCATTATTCGAAACATCCTCTTTACCGAAACCATCCCAATGCTTTACAAATTCAGTTATACTTCGATGATTTGGAAACAACTAATCCTCTTGGATCTAAAACAAAGATTCATAAAATGGGGGCTGTTTACTTTGCTTTACGAAATGTGCCATCAGAAAACAATTCTGTACTTTCCAATATCCATTTATGTCTTTTATTTAATTCTATTGATAAAGACATTTATGGTTTTGACAGAATTCTGGAACCTCTTATAACAGACTTAAAAGAAATTGAGAAAAATGGTATAGAAGTCAAAATACATGATAAAAATCAATTACTTTTTGGAACAGTCTGTTTGCTGACAGCAGACAATCTTGCCTGTCACTCACTTTGTGGCTATGTGGAAAGTTTCTCTGCAAACCGATTTTGTCAATTTTGTTTAATTGACAAATCAAGTTCTCAAATTATTTTTGATGAAAATAACACAGAGAGACGTACAAGGGAAAACTATGCATACCATGTACAACTCAATGATGCAAGTACAACCGGTGTCAAGCATAACTCATGCCTAAACAGCCTACAGTATTTTCATGTCACTGAGAATATTGGCGTGGACATTATGCATGATGTGTTAGAAGGAGTTGGACCTCTTGAGGTCAAATTGATGCTGCGGCATTTCATTTATGAGGAGAAATGTTTTTCCCTGGAACTATTGAATGAAAGAATAGCAGCTTTTGACTATGGCTATGGAAATCAAAAAAATAAACCTAGTGTAATTGTCAATCTGAGGACATCTGAAAATGCTATTAAGCAGACTGCATCACAGATGTGGTGTTTACTACTAGTCTTGCCTTTTCTGTTAGGTGATTTAATTGACCCACAGAGCCCACACTGGCACCTTTTCCTAATGTTGCGGGAAATTTGTGACATAATTTTTGCACCTGTTGTGTCAAAAGGGCTTGCTGTCCATCTTAAGCAGCTAATAATTGATCACCATACACAGTTCAAGATTCTTTATCCTGAAAGGAATCTAATTCCTAAACATCACTACATGACACACTACCCGAGTATTATGACTTTATTTGGACCACTTTCGAAGTTGTGGTGTATGAGGTTCGAAGCCAAACATCACCCTCTTAAGCGACATGCCCAAGTTGTTTGCAACTTTCGTAATATTTCAAAAACGCTGGCTCATAAACACCAGATTCAGCAAATGCACCAATGGAAATTAAGCTCAAAACACAATTTTGAGATGATTGTACCAAATGCTTTCCCAGTCGTAATTGCATCTTTGTATAAGGGTGACAAATTGCTTGACAAGCTTAAGACAGACTCAAATTTTGAGACTCTTACTTACACCAGTTCAATTCATGTGAGTAATAATATCAGTTTTTTGGGGACAACATACCGGACAGGATGTGTTCTGACTTTAAAAGCAGATGAAAGGGGAGAACCATTATTTGGTGAAGTTATACACATTATTCCCCAAAGTGAAAGAGAACGTGCACTTATGTTTCTGAGAGTTTTAAGAGTTAAATATTTTGATGAACATCTTTTTTCCTTCAGTGTCATCAGAACAAATGATTTTGACATGGCTTTGCTGCCTGGAGACTTAATAGATTACAGACCTTTAGACATTGTGTCATTTTGTGATCAGCAGTATGTAACTCCTAAATACAAAATTTTGTTTTAAACATGTTAGTGGTTGAAACTTTGGTAACACTTTATAATAACTGCACACTATTAATCATTTAATAAGCATTAGCAAATAGTTAATTTATTATCTGTTAAGCATTAACTCAACATTATAAGACATTAGTAATCAGTTTATAAATACAGCTACCAATGACTTATAAGTACATTTATAATGTGCTTAACAATTGTACTTTCATACTTTGCTTCTGATTAATTTTCACTACTAAATTAGGAACTGCATTATTTACAAACCATTTGTATTTGAAAGTATGATTTATGAAAGTACAATTGTTAAGCACATTATAAATATACTTATAAGTCAAGAATACAGCATTTGTAGCTGTATTTATAAACTGATTACTAATGTCTTATAATGTCGAATTAATGCTTAACAAATAATGAATTAACTATTTGCTAATGCTTAATAAATGATTTATAGTGTGCAGTTATTATAAAGGGTTACTGAAATGTTTGAAGTGTTTTGACTAGATTTGACAATGATTTATTTTGTTAAGACAAGCACCTTACATGTATGTGAATGCATAAATGGTGTGCTGTGGTTATTTCTTTCACATGAGAATAAGTTTGAAAATGTATATGTTGGCAAGGGTTTCATACATATTTGACATTTTATTTGACGTGCGTAACAGATATGAGTTCAATTTTATGAATGCTTTAATAAAGTGAGTTTTTATATTATGTACAATGAATTGTTTCAAGGCTGCTGTAAAACATTTGAATGCATGTTACATTCCATGTTAAAGGAAAAACAAATAAACAGTATGTGAACAGTGTTTAGTGGTTTCCTGTGAGATTTCATAATAAACATACACAATTTGTGTATTGATTTAGCATGTATATAATATTTTATTTAAAATGATAAAAACTGATTAATAACACACAGTTGTGTTAGATACATACAAAAACAACACATCTGTGTGTCTACTTATGCTGCACATTTATGTGTTACATTTTATGACACATTTTGTGTGTTAAAATTAACTCAACATGTGTTGTCCCTGAGCACACTCAGGACATGTGTTGAAAATAACACATGTTGTGTTGTTTTCAACACATTTGTTTTTAGAGTGATCCATCCATCCATCCATCCATCCATCCATCCATCCATCCAT
>CAIGQW010032663.1:0-10259 GCA_903798125.1 Danio choprae
AGTTTGCATGTTCTCCCCGTGTTCACGTGGGTTTCCTCCGGGTGCTCCGATTTCCCCCACAAGTCCAAAGACATGCAGTACAGATGAATTGGGTAAGCTAAATTGTCCATAGTGTATGTGTGTGTATGGATGTTTCCCAGTGATGGGTTGCAGCTGGAAGGAAATCTGCTGCGTAAAACATATGCTGGATAAGTTGGCAGTTCATTCCGCTGTGGCGACACCAGATTAATAAAGGGACTAAGCCGAAAAGAAAATTAATGAATGAATATATATATATATAACTTAGTTTGAGTTGGCAACTAGCTTAAACTAAATATATTGCAAGCTTTTTAACAGCAAAAGCTTTTGTCACTAACCTGGCAAACTGTGGAAAGTCCAGTGATTATTTCATCCTCTGCAATGTCTGTTGAATAACTGTGCGACCCTGTAAGACTTTGTTTCCAGACAGACTGATAAAAACCTTTATGCTCTTATTCCCGGTTGGGGAAGTCAGCCAATCAGATTACAGTTTGCCAGATTGAAATAGTGGTTTCCAATTTTGAAAGCAACATCAGACAGCTAGTGAACAGACTGTGGAGTTTTATCAAAGGCCAATATTTGCCACCTGGAACTGGTTATCAGGGGCATTTTTCACTTTACAGGGGTCTTTTTCCTGACCATACAACTGGCACAGTATGTTGTCAATTTTCAATGGGGTCCAAATGTCTGAGACCACTAGAGAAAATGCTTTGGCATTTTTAGAGTTTGATGGGGGAAATGAGAAAGTTATATTTTTAGGCACTCAACATGTTATGAGCTCCACATTTATGTAAAATTTGATGATCTCCAGCATAATTTGATATAAAAGAACAGCTCATACTCATAATGCATAAATTACAAATGAATTTAGCTTGATTAGAGACCTTGAACCAGTGCCGAATATTGCCATTTTAAAACCTAGATTTTCTGCTTGGCCTCAGACTTCATTATACAGTGCTCAGTGTATATGAGTACACCCCATTTGGAAAATGAATATTTTTATTCATTTCTCAGTGAATATGGGTAATATATATTGATGCATTTGAACAAAACAGATTTATTAAACAGATATATTTATTAAAATAATATTTTAATCACAGAACATCTTTAGAAATGGAAAGATAATTCATGCAAAATATTGCAAAAAAAAAATTACAATCTGCAACATTTCAGCAAAATTGTATATGTTTTGTTGCTCTTGATTTTTTTTGCTATTTTTGAAAATTGTAATTTATATTTTTCCCTAACATTTAAATTTGTCCTATTTTTTTTACCATTATTGTAAGTTAT
Organism: Danio choprae; assembly: GCA_903798125.1. Classification (NCBI taxonomy): domain Eukaryota; kingdom Metazoa; phylum Chordata; class Actinopteri; order Cypriniformes; family Danionidae; genus Danio; species Danio choprae. The sequence continues at coordinate 1,309 of CAIGQW010032663.1, forward strand.
TTTGTTAGATTAGCTCCAGATTTGACTACAGTACTGACTAAACTAATGTATACGCACAAATATAATATTGTAAAGCGTCCTATAGAAAATATCAATTTAAATGAGATATTTGTGGGGGTGTACACATATATGCCTAGCACTGCATGTCCAACACTTAAACTGAATCACGATGAACATAATGCTATATTGGAATTATGACACCGTAAAATGCACTTAGAAAGCTTCTAAAAGCATTTTAAATAATTGTCCAGTCCTTATATATTGTCCAGTACTATATATATATATATATATATATATATATATATATATATATATATATCCATTCATTCATTTTCCTACGGCTTAGTCTCTTTATTCATCAGGGGTCAGCACAGTGGAATGAACCACCAACTTATCCAGCATACGTTTTAATTTACACAGCGAATGCCCTTCCGGCCGCAACCCAGTACTGGGAAACATTCATACACACTCATTCACACACATACACTACGGTCAATTTAGTTCATTCAATTCACCTATAGCGCATGTCTTTGGAATGTGGGGGAAACCAGAGCACCCGGAGGAGACCCACGAGAACACGGGGAGAACATGCAAACTCCACACAGAAATGCGTGAAAACTGACCCAGACGGGACTACTATATATATATGGAGTTTGCATGTTCTCCCTGTGTTGGCGTGGGTTTCCTCCGGGTTCTCCGGTTTCCCCCACAAGTCCAAAGACATGCGGTATAGGTGAATTGGGTAGGCTAAATTGTCTGTAGTGTATGTGTGTGAATGAGTGTGTGTGGATGTTTCCCAGTGATGGGTTGCAGCTGGAAGGGCATCCGCTGCGTAAAACATATGCTGGATAAGTTGGCGGTTCATTCCGCTGTGGCGACCCCAGATTAATAAAGGGACTAAGCCGAAATGAAAATGAATGAATGAATGAATATATATATATATATATATATATATATATATATACACACACATTTTATTACAATTTTCAGGATGTAAATTTCAGTGAGATACATTTTTGGTGTGAACATTCACTTTAAGGATTGAAGACATTCCATCCACAGATTTAAATATGGCAAATGATCCAGTGTGTGTCTTTTTATTTTGTAGAATTTCACAGCTTGAATTTCTTAATCCATATCCTCGTGGTTTTTGTCTTGCTCTGTGCGCTTCATCTGCAGCAAAATGTGTTGTATTACAAGGGGAAACATCTCACAGCTTCTCTGCTTTATGTGCAGCCTCCAGCACATCTAAATGTTTGCTGTGTAATGGATTTGAAATGCTCATTTAAAATGGTCTCTTTGATTTCCACCCACCCACTCAAAAGCTGCCAGTGGGAGTAGAGCGGATGGGCCACTGTCTCCACTGCACCTTGCAAGACTGATCATTCAAGCTTAAAGGCCATTAAACTGAGCTATTCCTCATCTCTCTCATGCTGCCTGGCTTATAGGTGTAGAAAAAGGTAATAATTTGTTTCTAAGATGTCACTTGGAACCAAAGCTTTCTGGTCAAATGCATGCATAAACTCGTTGAGGGGGTTCAGTGAAATAATCAAGAAGCCTCTGTGTTTTCTGTAAACAAACCAATCTTATGAAACAATTTTGCAAATGAGTTAATCACAGGCTCAAAAAAAGGCTGAAGGCGGCAACCTGATGTTTTTGAAAAGAAATGAAAGAATATTGCCATTTAGAAAAAAGCATAAAGAAGAACAATGAATATTGTAATTTAGAAAATGTTAATTAACAAAGTGCATTAACGTGCCTAAAGGCATAATGAAGCATTTATGATTTTTTGTGTGTTGAACAAAGAGAGATCCACATATAAAAATAATTGCTTTAAAGTCATTTATGTTGCATTTTATTGTTCTTCCAATTTGTTTATTAAAAAATGTATATATAATTAATCATGCTGATGTTCATTTACTATACTCAGGTAATATACGATGCTACTGACTTATTAGCTTATTTTACTTATTCTTTTTGCTTTAGTAGCACATTAAAGAACATTTTCGCTGAAAACCTGAAGTCTAAAAACTGATTTCTAGCACTTTCTAGTCCAAGAAATGTATACAGGTAAAACTAAACAAATACCTTTGTGACACTTGATGATACACTGTGATCCTAAGCAAGACAATCAATCTGTGAAAGAAACTGAACATTATTTACAATATTATTATCTCGAAGTTTCCAAAGATGTTTCCAATGACGTTCTACTAAGTGCAAATTTGTACTGAAACAATAGTATGGGTGCATCATCATAAAAAGCTATTGTTTTTAATCAACAGTGCAACTTTAAGGCACTTGCAGTAAGCCATGAGTTTAGTTTTTCTCACAACGCAGTGGTTAAAAACAGAAACGCTACAGAGACAAGCTTGAGGAGATCATGTGATCATGTGTTAGCTACTGATTTGGCTAGAGTTCTCAATAAAAAAAACAAAAGTTAATTTCCTTCAGTGCAAAACGTATTTAATGAGGTAAATAATATGTGCTCATTTAAAATCGCACTGCTTTAGAATGCTTAACTGCTCACCTTTTGACTTTTTTTTGAGGGTGGAGGACAAATCCTAAAATATAAAACATGTTTAAATAGCCAATAGCTACAAATATTAATAAGTTCATTTTCATTGTTACTAAAACACATTGCAGTTTTAAGTGTCTGAAGATAATTCCTGGAAATAATAACTTACAAACTCATGACTAAGGGAGACAAGTAGCATGAGAAGCGTGAATGGGCAGATGAAAAAGGAAGATCCATACAGAAACAGTGTGAAACATATTGATGAAGACATCGCCAGAGCTGGACTGTGTTATTGGACTAATGAGGACTTCCAGGGTAAAGCTGAAGATCTGGAAATAGAACAGCATCAGGCACCTACTCATTGCTCCGCCTGTGAAGTTCTGATGGACTGTCATACTCGGTGTGCCAAATAATCAAACCAAACAAACTCAGTAACTGTGCTTAACCATGTTGGTATAAAAAGTAATGCAACACAGGGGAATTCCAAGAACCATCATTATGCCCATGTTAATGAGTGTCTATGTGTGGATTAGCTGGCAGTAATTGCTTTCCCCCTCTGGTTATTTCTTGCAGAGGGATTTTGAATAACAAATCTGTTGTGAAGTTCATTATATTTGTATTTTTTTTTTGTATTTTTTTTCTCTCTCTCTTACTCAGATACTGAGATAGTGTCAGCAATAGCACTATGAAATACAAGAGACCAGAGTTAAACGTATCATTAAAATGTTCAGAATAAATTTTCCTGCAAAATGATATTGTTCATTAGTCTGGTTATAGGTTATTTGTGGTTGCTGAGCAACGTGATTATATGAACTGGTAATTTAACAGTGACTTTGAAAGCAGGGTATCTATTTAGAATTAAAGTGCCCCTATTATGCAATTTTAAATGTCTAGTGTTGGTTTAGGAGTCATCTACAATAGGTTTGCGTGCATTGAAAGAAAAAAAAAAAACACTTTAATTTTTTATCAATGGCTTATTACCTCTGAAAGACCATCAAATGATTGCTTTGAATATTGTTTTTTCTTTTTTTCCTTACCCATCTACCTTGCATTGATTTGTTAGATGGTCCATTTGTGATTGGTCCACAGCTTACAGCATGTTGTAAAATGAAATGCCCCTTACCATTTTGTACACACATCATTATTGTACACACTTTAGGACAGTACCAATGGTGCACTTTACCATATCAATTCGATTTCTGTAATAAGCTGTTGAGTGGTATTTTTTTATTTGTTCATACTTTAATACATTATGAGCTACTATAACTGTGAAATACCCTTGCATCAGCATTAAAAAGTGTTTTTCCATCATGATCTGAAATTAACAAAATGTCACTAAACATTAACAAATATTTCATGCAATCTTTATATACTTGTAAACATTTTCTGTAATTGTGTATATTCCCCCAATAAAAAAAAACCATATAAATATGAAAATAAAATATTTCATAGTAATTTAAGAGAGCATAGGGGAAAAAGGTCTCATTTAAAGGGACAGTCCACTCAGAGGAAAGATTGTACTCACGACTTACCCTCTAGTGGTTCCAAACATTCATGAGTTCCTCTCTTTTATTCCCTTTTTTTGTAGATATTTTTACGAATGCTGGAAACCAGTGACCACTGACAAAACCATGGCATGGAAGACAACAACTACAGATTTGTAACATTGTTTAAAATATCTTTTGTGTTCAACAGAAGACAAGTGAAGAGAAGGGTGAGCGAGAAAAGGATGACAAAGTAATGTTTTGAGTGAACTATCCTTTTAAGCTAAATCTATTACTTCTGTCACAATAGAGTGGAAAAATGAAAATCAATGAATGGTGCCAGTTTCAGGTATTCCATTTAGATTTGCAAAATTTTTTTGATTGAATCACATTTTCTTTTTAGCTGTTTATGTATCGCTGTGCTAAGAGTAATAATCATAATAATCATACAGTACACACTGCAATCATATGTGAAAATGAATGGAAATGTCTGTTTGCGGCGGTACATTTAGATCTGCACATGCTGCATCAGATTTGTTTTTACTTTTTTACTTCCCTAAGAACAATAACCAATCACACACACTTTGAGCTTATGAATGCAATAACCAATCAGGTGCATTTAGATTAATCATCCCTGAAAATGGAATGAATGCACTTTCGTTGAATGCATGTGCTCTCTCAATTATGAGCTTCTGTGCAAAAAATCAGAATAGAATAAATGTTCTGTCTCAGAAATAAATGCCGCTCCTCTACATGATGTTGACAGCACAAATCAAAGTACAGACATATAAATCCTATAAATCCAGAGAAACAGAGAATTTTAAATAGCTGGTATATAAACTGAATAAAATAATGCAGCGCAATCAGTCTGGACAGAACAATCCATTTTTATAATCCTACATTTAAGACTCTTAATTTGACTAATTATATTCGCATCAGATACCAGCTGTCAGTCAGGCTGGTCTATGGGCCACAGAAAATAGCAATGGGATATTCAAATGTGTCTTTTTGTGTACAGCGCACACACAAAAAGCCTCATGTGTAGAGTGCATTAAAAAGTTTCTCGCCCGTATCTTGCTGCCAGTCCCTGCAGTTGATAAGAGCAAAAAAAAACAACACAGGCACTGTCACTACAGTCTCTGGAATTTCACATCAGTTGTGGAGTGCGCTGGATGGAGTGATAATCTAGGCAGAGTAATTCATGCTCAAAACTGCCGGTTCCTCCTACACCCCCTAATTTTCTTTCCACTTTGTGCACTGCAGAGCGAACAGGCAAAAAAAACTGCAGCCAGAGTTATAAAGTCAATGCACTGTTGGTGAAGATGATAAAATAATGATTCCCCGATTGACAAATGTCACCAAACAAAGGATGAAATTCCCATTACAGATAGAAACTGAATAATTATTCTTCCTCCGTTCTTCATCTCGTTCCTGCTGTGATCAGATTCTGACGGGACCAGTTAGCAAAAGGGCATTAGCATTTTAGTCTTTATGATTGTTTGATATCTCACTACTTTTTTCCCCCCATCTGATCTCATGAAACAGGCCGTTTTTGCAGAACTCTGCTAAAGGGGAGGGTTTGAAACTGACCCTCAGATGATGGCAGATGTAAAGTTTTGCTTATTCTTGCTGAGCTCTTTAGGTTGTGCCAGTCGGTTATGACAGGATCCTAAGGCACTGCTAATAGAAGCCTGGTTGGAAGCCCATGGCATTGCTCCTGGCACTGTGGAAGGTGTAAGTGAGGGGGTGAATACTAATTCAAAATTCTATCTGTAGTTTCACAAGTTGTGGGTACGTGGATGCTAGTCAGATGTCTCGGAGGAGGGCTTTTCTTTTCACCGAATGCTTAATAAATACACATTGTATTGATAATCCTCATTGAACTCATTCATTTAAGGCATTTTGACATATTTTTAAGATTTTGAGTTATATCAACCCTAAACATCACAATTTGCATATATACATGCGCATGCATTCAGCACACATGTTGTGTCAAGTCACTAACTTCAGATCTGAAAAATATAATACAATAATAATAATAATTCATTTGGAAATGTCACAACTATAGTTTCTGCTTCTAGTCAAGTCAACTGTGCTGCCCTATACAATGTAAGGTGCAAGCACAAAAACTGAGAAAAACACCTTTAAAGTTAACAAACTAGTACACTTTGTCACAAGAGAGAAAAGGTGTCAGAAAGAACATTTTAGGTCTGAAACCTGTAACTACTGGCTTCCATAGTAAGAAAAACAAATACTATAGAAGCCAATGATTACAGGATTCCAATATTCTTCTTTTGTGTTCAACAGAACAAAACAACAATAACTTGATTTCAAACAGCAAAAGGTTAAATAATTGATGACAATTTTGGGGTGAACTATACCTTTAACTCAATTTTGACTAACCTGTAGTTACTGCACTTTGCCTTTGGAAGGCAGTATAATTTTATAGCACTTTAAATAATGGGATTGTTTTAAATCAATACTGAACAGGAAAATAACAGGTTTAGTGACACCCTTTATAATATGACTGCATGGTATTTTGGTAATATTGCAATGACACTTGACCTCACTTAATCACTACTTTGATTAAATCATTGTGATTAAGCTCATGAACGTAGTAAGTATAATTGCATTAAGCTATGTGCCAAAACAACTTTCTACACAGTCGCTGGTCTAAATCTTTGCAAAAAGGTTTGCTAATGTCATGCACTGTACAAATACTAGCCTACCAGTTAATACAGACACAAATACAGGCACAAATATTCAGTGGGGTTTTCTATTTATTTACACTTTAAAAGTGCATTATAAGTCATTGATTGCTTCTTTAACAACTTTTGATGTCACTCATTTAACTGTACAGTTTAATAAGCACCTTTACTAACATTTTTTAGTAGATTGAAATAATACACTGTAGAAGAAATAGCATATGTGACCTTGGACCACAAAACCAGTCTTATTGCAATAGCCCAAAATACACTGTATGGGTTAAAATGATAGATTCTTCTTTTTTATGCCAAAAATCATTATAATATGAAGATCATGATCTAAGTAGATATTTTGTAAATGTCTCACTGTAAATATAAAAACAACATTTTTTGATTAGTATGTGCATTGCTAAGCACTGCATTTGGACAAAGGTGATTTACTAAATATTTAGATTTTTATAGATATATATTTGTTATATGCAATATGTGAGCCGAGATACTAATGTCGGGTCACATATTGTCATACTAATAATAATATCATACTAAAAATCAATGGAACTCTTATTTACTCAGATGCTTTCAGATTATCTATAATTCTCAATTTTCAAAAATTGACACTTATTGACACATTCTAAAACAACAGAAAAAGTACTGGCTGCTGATTAGCTGGTTTTTGTGGCATAATTAATGACCATCTCAGGCAACAATATATTGCAAACTATTGAAAATATAAACAAGGTCATTTTGTTAAACTTTTCAACAGATCCCATAATGTTATTCAAAACAGATAACACACATCACCAGCTACAATAGATGTGTATATACAGTACTTTTTTATTATTATGACCTAAATAAACATAGTCAATGGTGCCCCAGTGTCTTGTGCAGCTACGCAAACCACATGTGACTCAATAAGGATCCCAAACTCTGAGGAGAGAAAGAGAAAGAGAAACCAGGCTCGGGTTTCTAACAAACAACCCCTGCTGGCCTTCGGAAAACCATTTTTGGACAGACAGTTTGGATACTCTAGATTCTCTATTAACTAAAGGAAAGGGAATAAAGTAAAACATTTGCTGAGATTCCTTGAAAACTCATTTGAGGTACCATCCAAGGGTGACTAGATGGTCTCCAAAGGGTTTAAGTCTATGGAGCAGATCGTAACGCAGATCAGAAAAAAAGCGTATTAGTTCAGCTTTTATTGCATCTATACACATACTTAATCACCTACGTGGATCTTCTGTGATAAAACTGATAAATGCATTCTGACAGAAATTAATTTAAAAAGGATGAGAGACATGCAAAGCACATTAATTGATGTTGTATAGTCTAATAGGCCACATAAACATCAACAAATAACTGTCTGGAGAAAGCATGGTACATAAAAATAGCAAATTAAAACTCACAATAATATTACATTTGAACTAATGGGTAATGTTACAATATTTATAAAATATTTAATAAATCTCAATGCTTGCATTTATGTTTGTTCTTTACAGTCACAAGATGCCAAATTGCTGCTCTGGATTTCACTGTCTCAATCATCACAAATTTAAGACATCATATATGCACACGATACAGGGAATTCACTTTCTCAATACTTTGCAGTGTGTGTAAGCGGCCATACCTAATTATAGTTCTCAGATCTTAGATACAAGTATCCTTTGTGCCAAACATCTAAACTATCATTACCTATAAACTATCAAATAGCAGCCCTAAAACACTAAGTGGTCAAAAAGAGTTTCCAAAATAGCTTTTTGACCAATTCTAGCACTTCATGTGAAAATTGAACTCCAGAATGACTGTGGTGCTTGTCAAAAATAATAGGTAATTTGGACATAATTTGAATGGTGAAAATAAATAGTCAAAAAGCAATAAAATCACAGGTATACACCCGTAAATGCCTAAATTGCAACACATCCTGATCTAAAACAGTTATCATGTGAAAAGGTCGCTTTAGTGAGAACGCTGTACACAAACTTTATAAAAAGTATCTATGACCCTACATGGACTACAGTAAATATGCTGAGCTAGTTCAGTGCTTTTCTACCTGCTCTCTCAACTGGAACTATCAAGGCTTTTCAGATGATTCAAAACACAGCAGCATGTCTGATCCTCAACCAGAAAACACACACACACGCATGCACAAACACACACACACACACGCACGCACGCACGCACGCACGCACGCACGCACGCACGCACGCACGCACGCACGCACGCACGCACGCACGCACGCACACACACACA
>CAIGQW010032678.1:0-10547 GCA_903798125.1 Danio choprae
AGGAAACTAGTGCTACACGCATGCAGGAGACATTTGAGGAGGACACAACATCTCAACAGTGGATTTAGCAGAATAATGTACTGTTAAATTATTAGACAATGCACCACATCACCACCCCTGGTGTGCATTAATTTCTAATAATTTAATAGCCTGTAATGAATCATTCCTTAAATATTCAATCAACAATAACAACAGTTGGTGTTAAAGGTACATTTGAGGATTTGTGATCATGTTGTCATTAGAGTGCGACCGATATGGGCTTTACTGCAGCCAATACCGATATCAGGGAGTAAAAAAATACCGATATCAATATATCGGCCGATATTCTTTATATGCATATTATAGTACAGTAGGCCTATCACAATAATCACTATAAGCACTTATCCTACAACACATGGACATGACCTCAATCATTGTTGGTGATGCAGTATATACCGCCCATACATAAAAACCTATTCTAGCAACACTTCAGCAACATCTCTATCTCTATTAGAGGTGTCAGTGTCAGTATGGTTAATAAAACACTATAGTATTTACTGTAAATTACTGTAGTATATTCTCATGTGTGCTCCTGACAGCTGATAATAGATCTGGCAGCAGATATCACAGCCTCTGTTACTCTTTACCTTGTTAACATTTATTATTATTTATTTAGGATATGCGCTTTTACATTGCGATGCCTCATTGTTAAACTGTTAAAATGACTAGAACTAAATGAAATATTCTTGAGAATGAAATATGACGTGTTCTTTGCAGGAGTGTACTTGCATTGTGATGATATTATATTCTGCCATTATATAATGAGTGGCATAAAATGGTCTTAAAATGACAATAATATTGTTTATCGCAGTATATTTTGGTGCAATATATCGTACAACAAAAAATAAAATAGTACTATATATATATATATATATATATATATATAGTAAATACATAAACATATCAGATATAAACACATTTTTGCAAAGATATTTCAAAAGTAAAAACCTGAAACGAATACATTATAAAAACAATGATTTGACACATTTTATTCTATTCTAAATACTAATTAGTAATGTAAATAACTAATTAGTGATGTTATCTACAGAATATCTTAACGGGATTCAAAATGGTAATGAAATAAAATCATAATATTTTTAATAAGTAAAAATAGTAACTGAAGACAAACCAATGAAAGTACTTTAATTCTTAAATCATGATTTATAATAGTTTCGTCTGATAAAAATCAACATATCTACACTACGAGGGCCTATATATTGGTTTTGGCTATTGCTTTACTTGCTTCAGTGTTTGAGTAACAAATGTAATGTGCAAGACAGAAGCACCAAGACGGCCGTATTTACATTAAAATTAACAGTGTGGATATTGTGACACAAATAAGTCAACCCTGGGGTCATATTTCTGTAAAAATGGTCACTGTAATCACTTAAATAACTTGCACAAGTGGTGATGTACAGATCCAGGATTAGACGCAGCCGAGCAGGACTAGGCAAGTTAATAAAGCTTCCTCATAAAGCAGAAGTTTTGCCTCAAAGCACTAAAAAAAGTGGTGCTATTAAACAGCGTCTCACCTGCAATGAGAAACGCCAGCTCGTCTTATTCAAAGCTGACACATTTATGACCGAGTCTTCTCACTGCCATGCCAAAATCTTCACCAACACATGCAGGATAGGAACCCTGAGGCTGTGAGCCTTTTATTCATCCGAGTGTGTTGCACTTGTTGGTTACAGTGGTTTTATTCATGTTTATAAGCATTACTGTATAATAGAAATAATATAATCAGCTGTTTGTTTCAAATAACTGGTGTTCAAGCTATACATTTAATCAGTTGCCGCATTCCCTGGGAACTGAACCAATGACCTTGATGTTGCCATTGGCGTAATCTAGTTTGCTCAAGAAGAATGCTGTAAATACTGATATCGCATACTGCACACTGGCTTTATATTAGCCAATGCACCGACATCAGCACTCAAACACACACACTGGCTGATCATTACCCATAAATACTTTAAAACAACAGAGCGTCCCCTGGGGAGCAGAAGTAGCTGTTTTCCTCTGTGGAAGAGGCGGGGGGTTGAAAGCAAAACAAAAGCCAGCTGTGAGTGGAGCGTAAGGGGCAGAGTTAGAGCGGCGTCACACCCCTGCGCTTTCCTCCACACATTGAAGATCCGCTTCCTCTCTGCGGCTCCATCTGACCCCCAACAAACGCATCACATTTAACTCACAATTTCCTCCAGGCTGAAGATCCCAGCGGTGCACTTCATCCCCTCAGTCCTGAAGGCCCTCGCCCTGAACTTCCACCCCCAAAACTGAACATCCCGACACCCAACCGCAGCTTCAGAAGAGGGGAGCGACCTCTGAGAAACTCTGCTCCATTTTCCCAACACGCACTTCCTTTCACAAGACCCCCGCCATCCCTCAAAGCCCATAATAGAAACACAGTGGGATGCCGAGAGGATTGATGCAACCCTGCTTTTTTAACATGCGGACTAAAGTAAAACACAGTACAGAAGACATGTGAAATCAAGATGTGAGAAATGAATCTCCTTGTTTTCACTATGGATTTACAGAACCTAAAAATCAACAAGTAATAGGGGCTAAAGGTGCTGACTAGATTAATCGAAACGTAATCGAATTCGACATTCAGAATCTATAATCGATCTAATTTTTCCAGGTCGATTTCTTTCAATGTCTTTCTCTAGCGCGTGTGGAGTCGCGTGTCCCCGCTCTGTTAAGGCTGATTTATACTTCGGCACAGCCTTCGCGCAGTTGCATATCCCTCGCCGTGGATGATGCCGACACGCACCTCGTGAACACGCAACTACATGTTGCAATAACACGTAGCGCAAGCTCTGTGATTGGTCGGCTTGGTAGTGTTGACGAGTGTGGGCGGGTCGAGAACCGTGGGAGAGCAGAAAGCCCGTTGGAGCGAGTGTTTTCAAGTGACGAGTTATTTTACTTAGAAGAGATACTGCTTATTTTCTACTTTTACTTTTATTTTGTTTCCCAAAGTGCAAGAAAATGTTGGTTTTAGGCAATGTGTGTTTTAGTTTCAGCTGTTCAACGCTGATGTTCAAAACAATAATCATAGATAGTAGATGGTGTGCGTTTCCTTCAATTATTTTTAAATCAGGTAATGCACCCTTCATTCAACACCTCTCGCTTCTAATATGAGCATATTTACTGCACAAAACCTTCAGTGAACTATGAGGACAAAAAGATGAAACAAATAAAATAATCGTTCATTAATCGTAATCGAGTTCAAATGTTGAATGAATGGCCCAGCCCTACTGTAATCAGTGATTATCAGGAAATCAGCAGGTTTTGTTATTCACCGGAGCTCAACAGTCGCTTCAGGAAGCAAAACACTTTTCTCAGTGGAGATTTTGATCATCTGATAAGCCTTTAAAGCAGACCTGCTGCTGCTGCGCTTGGTGAAATGAATAGTTTTACAGTTGCTCATTGTTTTTCATTTGATTGTGTCACTGGTAATGCATCAGTTCTTTCCCTCCTTAAAAGGACAGTTCACCCCAAAATGAAAATGTCCTTATTTACTCGCACTCGAGTGGCTCTAAACCTTTATGAGCTTCTTTCTTCTGTCCAACACTAAACGAGATATTCTGAGAAATGTTCAGCCTTTGACATCCATTGTAGGAACAAAAAATACCATTGAAGTCAATGAAGTCTTCATTATATCTTCCTTTGTGTTCAACAGAAGAAAGAAACTCAAACAGGTTTGGAAAAATGGAGGATGAGGAAATGATGACATGAATTTTGGATTTAGAGTCTTGCACCTTGTCTGCACATCTGAATATTTTAACTTTTTTATGGCTCTATAGTGTCAAGCACCATCAAATATGATTGATAATGCTGCATTACTAAATATTAAGTGTATTTAAACCCAAATTATGCAAGTAAAAACTACTATAATATACATATGATGGAGCGTTTGCTATGAGAAGACCATCCAAACAACAGCTGTGGTTGCCAGTATTTTATCATTAACAATATGGTAAAAACTGTCAAATAAATGTCTAATTTAAACAGTAAACTACCTTATTTAGTTCATTTATAGTGTTAATACACCTATATATAGAAGCACTAACATCTACACATCATATCCTTTGTTACGCAGACACAAGCATTAACATATGGCGATGAGAAAATCATATACTTTTATAATAGAAAAACATACTAACATATATAGAAGATGCTCGGTGTCATTCACACAACTGCTAAACACCATCAGGGTAACACACATGGCACTAAAGTAATGCAATTCAATATTATTTATTAACATTAGACGTCACAAAACTCTAATGCACATAACTAATGGCACATAACTAATGTGGTTAACTAAATTAACCACAGTAATGTCAACAAAACAGCATAAAAACTAAAAACTCACGCTTATACATATATTTATTAAGGAAATATATATATTTGTTAAGGAAACTTACTGTTAACCAGGCTACAGATTTTTACTGCACAATACATGGTTTCGCAATGTGATCATTCGCAATAGTCACGCCGCAGGATATGCAATGTTGAGTTTGTATTATAATTCATCATTTGCATGTGTTTTTGATGCCTGGTACTGTATAATGACTTTTAACAGCATTCAGGCATAAGAAATAAAACCATTTGTGACTTTAACAACGATTAGTTTTATTTATTTATTGATTTGATCATTCAGCTACTGTACTGGAATACCGCTAGACTCATATTTCTCTTGATTGCATTTATAGATAGTTTACGCAGATGCACTCCCACTGCAGAATCAACCCGATCAATCTAACATTATACAGCCGTTCCAAATAGAGATATTAAGTCATCTGGTGAAATTGTATTCATATCGCAATATTAAAAATAGCGCAACTCATTTTTACTGTTAAAATCGCGGCCATTGCACAGCGCTGACGTCTATAAGAAACACTCAGTCAACTCATACACAGTCACTTCTGTTTAGCCCTGAGAAGCGGAGAGCATTCCTACAGGATCCAGTCTGTGAAAATTACAGTATTTTGAAAGCCTTTAACCCCCTGGGGAAGTAAATGACTGTGTGCTGCCAACAAGCTTCTCAAAAGAACCGTTTGGCTCCAACATCCAGCATTCAACTTCCTCTGAGACGTACATTAGAGGAATGATAAAGGCACGCGTATACATCATATAGCTCCACAATGGTCAGCCTTTTGGCTTGTACTCATCTTTTTGACAGCAGCACTGGATTACATACTATCTGGATTATGTAATCAGATAACAAAAATCAAGTACTTATGGTAAACTACTTTTAAAAATACTCAGATCACACTACAGTTACTTTATGGATTACATATTATTTGCACAACGGAAGCAAGCTGATTCATTGTCCTCATTTTTAACATTTTTCTTTTCTTAATAAATCTACCTTTGTGTTTGCAATGATGCTCTTGCTTGTTGTTTGCCATTAACACAGTCATCTGCACTTTACAGCACTAATGTTTACACTAACAGCGAGGTATATTACTGAGTTATCAACTGTCCACTATATACTAATCAAAACAACAAGCTGTTTGCTGATGAGGTCTTATTTTAAAGTGTTATTAATTGTGCATTATAATCATTTTCCAAATAAATTGAAACATTTGTTCAGTCTGAATATTTATGTACAATAAACATAACATGTTCTGTCATTCTGTTCGTTTTGGTGAACTTCCATTTAATATCTATACATAAACAACAACAACAACTGGAGAATGTACTTGGTGTACATATGGTCAGCGTCTAATCTGAGCATTTGTTAATACTGTTGCCCAAACAAACAATAAAGAATGAAATAAACGGAGCCTCTGAGGACACCGCAACACAACTCCCTGAGACTGTAGAGGAGTGCTGGGTCATTCATCTGAGCGGGATTACTGACTGATGTAATCCATAACACTGACTCATGAATGTGGCGCAGAATGGGTTAACCGCTGGTAATCTTACTCAAACCACAACACACACACACACACACACACACACACACACACACACACACACACGTAATCCTGACAATGTTTAGAAACCTTCTGGTTATGAAAACACTTGGCTTCAAAGCAGAAAACAATGCCTAATAAACACAAAGTTAACTTTCATTGACCAAAGTGTGTGTTGAGTGGTTTAAAAAGCCATCATATGAATACAGTTATTCGACACATACCCTTAAACTAGGGCTGCACGATATTGGGAAAATCTGACATTGCGACGTTTTATTTTTCTGCGATAAATATTGCGATATGAATACAGTTTCACAAGATGAACAGCTCTATTTGGCAGTTTTCTGAGGAGTCTAACATTATTCAGGTACAATAAAAACAATGCAAAATATGCTTTTCTTACTTTGCATTGTCCCGTTTCTAGTCCAAATATCGAAAAATTCTTAGATCAAGTAAAAATATTGTATTATTTTCACCTTCAGAGGAAATAACCCAAAATGAAGAGTTTTTCCTCAAAACAAGCTCAATGATCTGCCATTAGAGTAAGTCAAATAATCTTGTTTTCGCTTTGAAATGTAGATATTTGGACTAGAAACAAGAGAAAAATTCTAATTTTTGCATAAATTAATTTAAATGCAATTAATATTTGTTACGCCCCAAACATCATCATTATTTTGCGCCCACATGTTTTAAACTCTCTTATAAAGGCTCAGTCCCAGGCCTTAAAAACACATGCAAATAAAAAACCTTCAGTCTATTCTGATTAAACGAAGCAGCGACTCTACACATCACCTGTTCTGTAGCTCCTGGTCAACTATAATTCAGACTCAACATTGCATATCTCGCGATGTGACTATTGCAGATCCACACATTGCGATATCGATATATTGTGCACTTTAATCATTGAAATGTTGTTGTTTTTAACACTGAAACAACTATTAGTGTGGGTTAAAGTTAATAAAAAGTTTATTGAAATACTTCTAAGCCCATGTTTGCATTAACAGGATTTATATGAAAACTAAGATGTTGAAAGCAATTAGCATCATCTCTGATTTAATGTGCAAAATTTAAAAGGGATTCAACCTTGACTTAAGAAAGGTTTATATATATTAAACAACAAAGCTCCTTGTTAAAAAACGCTGCTGAATTACTTGCTGATTCAAAGTCTGTGCAAATGATGGTAAAAACCTAAATAATACTGATTTAATGCTGAAATCTCACTTCAAAATTCACTTTAAATTCAATTTAAATTCACAATCAAAGTCTAGTTTCAACAAAACCAACTTTGATTTATTAAATGCACAGACATGTTGATAAAAAGTGGCACAAAAATCTTATTATCATTCAATACTGCAAGAAAACACTTAACAGTACGTAACTGTAAAACCTATTAAATCAGTAGAGAAATGTTAATAAGACCGATAAGATATTAAAAGCTTTTAATGCTGACGTTAAATAGCCAGAACTGAAATGGTATATTAACCAAACTGCTCAATTAAAGGGTCAGTTCATTAAATAAATTACAATTGTGTCATCATTTACTCACTCTTTACTTGTTTCAAACCGGTCTGAGATGATTGCTTTGTTTGCTGAAGACAGAAGAAGATATTGTGCAGAATGTTGGAAACCGGCAACCAATGACTTCCATAGTATTTGTTTTCCTACCATGGACGTTTCATTCTTCAAAATATCTTCTTTTGTAGCAGGTTTGGAACAAGTTAATAGTGAGTAAATGATTCTTTTGGTCTCTTTAATGTATGTTTGGTCTATGTATACAGCACAGTGTCCTTGTATACATGCCTTAAGAAAACCGCCAACCTGATTTCACCAAGTAGGACGTGTTCCTGAATTACATCTATGTTGATCCTGGAACATTCCAATCAGCCAATCAGAATTAAGGGATACGTTAACAGTTTGCTAAGTTTAGGCTTATGGTGAGGCTTACACACTTCTATGATTGGTATGCAACTATTATTCCCCTCTGATTTTGGGAATAATCTAGTTATGGTTGGATTTAGGGGTAGGGAATAGATTACATTTTCCAGGATCAACATAGATGTTAATCCAGGATGGCAGCGTACTTGGCAAAATCATGACGTGCTAACGAATTCTCCTCCTTCTTCCAGCAGAAGATATAGCTCCATTCACAGGCATTATGAAAGAAAATGGAACATTTGTTGACCAATCAGACATCAGGGATGAGCTCTGCTGGCTTCTGATTGGTCAGTACAGTGCTCCAAACGTTCCAAGTGGCTTATCAACAATACACATGTACAGTGCACACTTTAAAGGGACAGTTCACCCAAAACTGAAGATTCTCTCATCATCTTTCACTCACCCTTTGTTCAAAACATGTTTTACTCACTTTCTTCAGGTGTTTTAAAGAAAGATGGCAAGCGGGAACCATTGACCTCCACAGTATTTGCTTTCCTAAAATGGAAGTCGATGGTTACAGGCTTTTGGCATTCTTAAAAAATAGCTTCTTTACTGTTCAATGGAGAACAGAACTCATAACAGTTCAGAAGCACCTGAGAGACTAAACAGTGAGTGAATATTCATTTTAGGGTGATCTATCTCTTTAACTCAACCATAAGCATCAGTGGAAATAATAAAACATGCACAAATACACACTAACGAAGACAATGAATGTAAAAAGCCTTGCTATCCTGTTAACATTTAACGCTAGCTGAAAGTTAACAGGACAAACCCTTTCTAAACATAACGGGTGGCTGATTTAACTGATCAGCAGTGACTGTAAACTGATCGATAAAGAGCTGTCAGCTAATGTAAATCAGCAACTCTCCACCACACCACATTCAACTGGGCTAAAGTTGGTTTTATATTCACACATTCAGACATTCTCCTTAATAATATCGTATCTTTAAAGTATTCTTTGTAAATTCTAAATAGGCAAATCACATTAGCAGCCAAAGACTATCACAGTAAAGCACTGTGCACAGTCCATTAAACAGCGCTAATGTTGTTTTGAAGTCATCCATACGCGATTTCAGACTGAATATTCAAAGTAGCGTGGTAAACAATGTAAGGATCATGTCACCAGTTGTCACCGAACGAATGAGCGAATATAAACCCAACTTCACCTCAATCCGCTTTCACAGGCGTTCACACGGGCGAGTGCCACACCGAATCTCGCCGTTCATACCTGGTTGAGGTCCTGATCCGTCAGCAGATGCAGCTCTCGCGGCTTGAAGCAGTTCTGACACTTGCTTTTGTTGAAAATGTTCGCCTGGAATTTCCTACACGTGTTTTCCTTCGCGCTCGACATCTTTAACTCCTCCGTTTGTCCTCGTTGTCGATCTCGCACCGAATAGCAGAGCGACCGTTACAATCCCGAGAGTCTTCAGCCGATCCTCAGGCTTCACATGACCGGTAACGGCGACGGCGGCGGCTCCCCTGTAACGATTTTAACGGCAGGACGAGCGCTTTATGTAAGCAGATCTCTAGTCGACAGGCCTGATGTGCTGGAGTTCATGGCCTGCCCTCACAAAGCCACTCTCTAATCGCATTTCTGCCCGATCAATGCTGGAA
This sequence comes from Danio choprae, assembly GCA_903798125.1. NCBI lineage: Eukaryota > Metazoa > Chordata > Actinopteri > Cypriniformes > Danionidae > Danio > Danio choprae. The sequence goes on from CAIGQW010032678.1 coordinate 9,507, forward strand.
TTGTGCAAGCGGTAAACAAAGCGCTGATTTCACGTGTTCCCGCGCTCGACCGAAGGCTGGAGCTCCCGGTGGAATTCCCGGCGGTGTGGAGACTCGGAGCTCCGCGGGTCTTCGGTCCCGGCTGAAGTTTCCTCTGTTGGCGGCTAATGGAGGCTCTCGGTCCCGGTGGATCAGAAGCCAGAGCTTGGCGAAGCTCCGCCGGCAGCAGCAGCAGTGCGCATGTCTGAGCTCGACCCTACGGCTCCAGCAGCTGCCAGAGGCGACGGGAAAACGGTTTACCGAGGCGAAAGACGGTCTGTTTTCTCCCTCAGCGGCTCTCGAGCTTCCCAATGGAGGAGGACGCGAGCTCCGAGATCTGCTGCTGCTGGAATTCTGGATTCTCTCGCGAGAGTTCAGAGTGAGCGCGAGATCTGAGTGGAGCAGGACTGGCCCAAATGATGAAGCCACCCTGTGGACACACCGGACAAACACACACGCACACATACACACACACACACACACGCACACATATACTTGACTTGCAGTAGATGGCAGCAAACACTTACTTATACAATTAAACAGCAATGAAGATTTATACATCAGCGCAAAGCTGAATTTATCAGGACAGTGTCTGTCTGAGACACAACTGGTGGAAAATCACCATACAAGTCTAAATATTGAGTAAATCATCTCTAAAGCTGTTCAACTGAAGTTCTTAGACATGCATATTACAAATAAAACAAACATTGTTATATAGCCTATATGAACATCTACAGAAGATCTTCCTGGAACTGATCTCTCCTTATCATTCAAATGATCTGTAGCTTAAAAACCATCATTTTCACACAGAAGTAATAGTTTTGCTAATAGACCCGTGTGACAGAGCACTGTTCTGGTGCTCCAGGGTCACGGATGAATAGGTGCTGTAATTATTCTGGCTATTTTCTTCTTCTTGTGCATTGGTCATAAACTCCAGCAGTGTGTGAACAGATGAACAGATCTCAGCATGTCAGTCTGTGTTTGAGCCTCTGCTATTAAAAGCACAGTGATCCGGACGCTATT
>CAIGQW010032712.1:1488-12110 GCA_903798125.1 Danio choprae
ATATATATATATATATATATATAAAAAAAATACGCACACATACATATACATGAAGAGTTGAGATGTAAAAACCTCTAAATGCCGTCTGTAATTTTCTCCTAAAATTAGCACTTTAAAAGTAAAATTACTGAGCCTACATACAGAAGTCAGAGAAAAATGCTCATTTTAGAAGAAAATATTAAACGGCATTTAGAGGTTTTTGCATCTAAACTCTTCATTCATACACACACACACACACTAAAGCTCCACTAAAGCACAGCATACAAGTGTTGCAGTTGTTGTTTTTTTAATCAGTAAAACTTGCTAAAAAGCATGATTAATGATTGATAAAATGATTGATGTTAATTCATGCTAGTCACATGCTAACATGTAAAATCACACAGGAAAGATGTTACATGCTAAAACATGTTAGCACTGTTATAATCAAGCAAGAAAATGCTAACAATAGCTAAATAATGCTAGCAATTATGTTATTTTGCTGGAAACATGCTAGCTGCATGCTAATATTGACAATGTACAAATTGATGTAGAACGTGCTAGTTATGTGTTAAATCATGCTAGCTGTATTTCCTTTAAAATCATCAAACTTTAAGCTTTAAAGCTATTTTAAACTTTCTTGGCTAACAGGAATTGCTAAATCATGCTAGCAACATGTCATATCATATTATCAATTAAATTCGTGTAGAAACACACTAGCACACTAATTAGTTGAAATGTGCTGTTTTACTGTTTTGCCTTCAAAACCTTCAAACTTTAAGCTTTGAAACTACTTTCAACTTTCTTGACTAACTTATCCAGTTATTAGACAAAGATATTGATAAAAAGCCAAGGAAGTAAACATGGTGTTGAAACTAAAATGAATGTGGCTCAAAGCTATGTGCAGCACATTAGTTACCTGGTTAAACTGGACTGCAGGTGTTTGATGAATAAAACAAAGATGTTTTTTTAAACCAATGCACTGCATACAAAAGTGTGCAACTGTAGAACAATTTATTTTTCTTGTTTATTAAATAATACATAAAAAAAGAATTACACTTAACTATTTATTTAGCTACTGAGCAATATTAATGACATGTACTTACTGTATGGTTAGGGTCAGGAAGAGGAATAGATGTATGGTAGGTTGCAGGTAATATGCATAATTAATTGTAATTAGTAAGTAGGCCTACATGGATCATGTGTAACAAGGACACCTTAAAATTAAAAACAAATATTGGTACTTAGTTTTTTTACTTTTTAAATCTTGCAACAAGTAAATGCTAACAATAATTGCCAACTCATGTTAGCAGCATGCTAAATCATGTTAGTAACATGTTAGCAATGTGCAAATACATGTAGAAACATGCTAGTGATGAGTTAAATCATGCTAACAATGGGTTTTTTTTTACCTGATAGACCATTTTGCCTTTGTCCTGGCTAACTTTTTTATATTATATTATACTATATTATACTATATTATATGTTTAATTACAGATAAAAGGGTGATATAAAATGGCGAAAGAATGCGGCAAGTCATTTAAACACATTTGCACTAAATTGAAAGTTAATTTAATTACGGTTCAACGCAATTGCATCACATTAATCACCTGATTAAACTGAACTGTAGGTGCTTGAATAAAACATGGGTTTGGAACTAAAACACTGCATACAAAGCATTGCACCTGATTGGTCATTTTGTTTTCTTAAATCAGTAATAATGACTCAATAACACTCCTTTAACATAATAATAATAATAATAATACATTGCTTTTCCAAATGACCATCTCCCTGTATTTATATTATGTGCATCTCTCCCCATAATAATGTGTCTGAGTGTTTCTGCTGCGTTTGTGTGTTGAATGTTAAGGATCATGCGCAGTGTTTGTTGAATATGATTCATCTGAAGATGTTTTCACCACCTTCTGCAAAAATTCTTGTATTTTTGCTGTTCGCATAGCCTGAGACTGTTATGGACAGAGGTGTAATTCCTCAGGAGCCTTATTTCAGGGATATCTATCATGCAGTGAGGATATTTTATGTATTATGTCCAGTACAAATCAAATCTCCAACCCTCCACACACACACGTCAGGCAACCATCAAAGTAGACATGGTTTATTATGTTTGTTGGTTGCGTTGTGTAATACTATGATGGTGTGTCACATTTAAAGTCTGTGTGAAATCAAAATATACAATGTTTATTTTGCTAGCACACATTCTTATTCTTTTGGTGAGCAATTAATCTGTGCAAGTTAATCCACTGAAAAATAGTTTGTTTTAGTAATATTCAATCAAAGTCTGACCATTGCTTCTGCATTTGGAGGGGCGGTCCTTATCTGATGATGTCATTTTGACAACATTCTTAACTATGCCCCCTTACTGTTAATTTGCTACAAGGGAACCCCTACTCAATCTTAAATTTCAGTTGGAAGTACATCAATATACTGAAATAAAAGTCTCATCAACTTTTGGTTCACGTGGACTGTAAAACTCACCTGAATTCCTTCGATTCGCTCTGTGACGACATAAGCATGGTGCATCGCAATCAGTGGCACATTAACACCTGCCATCTCACCCAGTTTAGTGGCCCAGACCCCTGAAAAACCACAGACACAAATGTAAACAACTGGATAATGTATAATGTATAATATGGTCAGGGCTTGATATTAACTTTTTTGATCACCAGCCACTGTGGCTAGTAGTTCTTCAACATTACTAGCCACTCGCCATTTTCACTAGCCACAGTTTTCTTGTTAGGAAATATATATATACACATGCATACATTTGACTTTGGCATGCTATAATGACTTAATTTAGATTTTGCATTCTGTCCACAAGGAGTCCTCATTCATTTCACTTTTTGTGTGTTGTGTGTGACCTTGCTCAATTAGCATGAACAAATGGGTTGTGGTTTCATAGTGTCGCATTGCAATTAGAGCTCAACACAAATATTTACCAATTTTTTCTCTGGCCACACCAAAAATAAACAAATAAATAAATAAATTTCTTTAGCCATAAATGTAAAATAATTAGAAATTTTGAAAACAAGCAAAGAAACGGGAACGCGCAAGCATTTAAACACTCATGCGCATCACATCAGCTGTGCGTACGACACTAATCCCCACGTCAGTGAGTGAGAGTCTCTCCATGCGCGTGATCATCCTCTCATTCGGTTTTTTTCACCTGCTTTCTTTTGCTCGTACGAACACAGTTGGTTTTGTCAGTCGTGCTGCTTCTCAATATTCATCCTTATTGTCGAACTTTGCTTTTAAGAAAACTATCATTTAAAAATTATCTTCAACCGGCCAAAGTGGCTAGTGGGTGTGGTTGTCTAAGCCGCAACAGCTGAAATTTACCCGCATTTGGCGGGTGTTAATGTCAAGCCCTGAATATGGTATTAAAAGATAATGTTGATTAAATTTGATTGACATCCCTCTAAAAATAACTTAATTAAAGGACCACTTGGAAAAAAACATATGTACTCTGATATTTTCACATCAGCAGTTCATTATAAGTGTTTTCAGTATGTTGGAGAAGCTCAGTTCACTACATTTAACAAACATATTCTCAGATTTATAATGAGAATAGTTCATAATTCTGTTATCAACTATAGAATATCATTTTTTATGCCAAAATAAAAGCTCAACTGTTTAACGTTTGAAAGCAAAGAAGACAATGTTTACAGATAAGTTTACATTTTGTAGACAACAGAATAATGTTTTAACTTCAGAACAATTAAGAAATCAATATTTGCTGGAATAACAATGATTTTTCACCACAACACATGAAAACATTTGTTATTATGACTAAAATGCTGTAAATTATAAAAAGTTTTAATTAGAAATTTCAAAAGAAATGTTATCAGACCTTTATACACTAAAATAAACATTAACATTTTACTCAAACATATAACAAATCAATTTTTAAAAACTTTGTAAATTTTTAAGACGTTTCTAAATTTATGTACACGCATATATAAAATGCTAGCATTTTAAGATACATTTCAGCACGGCCTCATGGAGTGAAAATGAGACCCCCAAATTACCCCCCAAAAATGAAAATGTACTCACTATTTACTCTCCCTGAAGTGGTTCCAAACCTTTATGCCTTTTCTTTGTCTGTTGAACACAAAAGACCACTTTTTTGAAAAACGTTACAAACTGGTGACCACTGACAAAAGTAGTCAATGGTTACCCGTTTCCAACCTTTCTCAACTTCTTTTGTGTCCAACAGAAAAAACTCAAACAGGTTTGTGACAAGTGAGTGGCGAGTAAGAGGAAATGATTTTCAGTTTTCCCTTTAATGTGATGTAAAGTTCAGGATTTTAGCTGTTTATTAATTATCTTAATGTCAGCTGTGAACATATTGTTAAGCTTGTACAGATGATGTGGTTAAATATCATTCATGATCACACACTGCCCTCTGCTGGTGAAATCAGCCTCATCCTGACCTGCACAATTGACCACACATGGAGTTCGGATGGTGCCATGAGGAGTTTCCACCGCTTTCACTCTCTTAACACCCAAATCATCAACCTTCACCTGGATACCCGTTACTGGACAGTTCTCAATCACCTGTAATCAATAATAATAATATCCATGTATCAATATACAATTCTTACACTCAAATGTGAATTAGACCACTGACTTGCAATACAGTAAATCACTTTCCTCCAATAGTTATATGTAATAAGTAATTTAAGATAAGACACTGTAGGTGAATAGGATTAAAAAAAGAAGATCACCATACTTCCACAGATTGATTTAAGTAAATATTTTTTATCAAATATAAATTATTAAATATGCACTAATTACTAATATGCATACTTTTCTTGCACAAAAATCAGAACAATTGATGACGGCAGATTCAAAAGCCTCAAAAAAGTATTTATAGAGAAGATTTTGAGAATGTCTTTTTTTTCACTCTATAATTTTGAGAAAAATATATAATTTTCACAATTTTTTGTAGTAAAAATAATTGGTTATTATCAAGCAAATTATATATGAACTTATCCCTCTGTAAAAACCTTCAGAATATAGATATGAATAAAACTTGGTGTATGTAAATTAAGCTCAAGTGAAGATTTATAGCTTAGAGCAGGAGAAAAAAATAATTTTTTTTAAACTAAAACCCCAACTAATTTTGATAAAACAGCCTTTAAATATATGTATTGTAACTGAAATCTACAGACACAAAGGCTGCATTAACACTACAGATCATGATGGTCAATTCAAATTTTTTGATTGTATCTGATTTTTTTGACAACCCGCTTACATCATCCTTTAAAAGTGACACATATCCGATGTCTGCATTTACATTGCACACCGCAAAGACGCAATGAACTGGGCCTTTTTCTCCATTCCTGTATTTAATCTATTTGCAGGGTCTAATTTTTTTAATTCTCTTTGAGAAGTTGTTTTACTATAGTTTATGACAGAAAGGTTATCATTTGGCCATTGGCTCACTTGAACCATGCAGTGTAAAATGCAGTCAAGTTGACAAAGTGCCTTGACATTTCCTGATCTATTTGACTTTCTTTCTTCTGTTGAGCACAAAGGAAAACATACTGACGAATGTTGGAAACCGGTAGCCACTGACTTCCATAGTAAGAAAAAAAATATATATTATGGAAGTCAATGGTTACAGGTTTCCAAAATTCTTCAAAATATCTTTTGTGAAAAAAAAAATGTTTTTGATGACAGAATAATGTTTTTTGTAAGAACTATCTCTTTAAAAGTGTATTCTGGAGGTTCTCTTTACATTAGTCTGAAAAAATAAGAAAAGCCAAAACTGACGTGCACAAAATGCAGTATATTTGCCTGCAGTGTCGAGAGTGAAGGCAATGGAAACATACAGTGGCGCCGCGTGCAGTGGCTGCTCTGGAGAGGGTAGTGCAGGTGCCCGCTGGGTCCATGGTGCCATCTTTAGGAACATAGAGTGTGCCGTAAAGATCTTTGACATTCATCAGAGGATACAGGTCTTTGGTCTCAGCTGGCGACAGGACGTGTGACTCAATGCCATACACTTTACCCAGCTGTAAAGCAAAATTACTCATCAGAATACATTTAATCAGCCATAACTCATTTATGGTTAATGCACAAGTCTTTGAAATTCTTGATTCTGATTGGTCAGTTGCTGTAATTACTATGCCCTTTGCATCCCTGTGGACATTTTAATCTTTTTCGTTTTATTTTTAGTGATCATTTTGTCTATGTTAATGCGAACAGCATTCATTTTGGCCATTATGTTGGCCACAAAGTGTAATATAACATAATTGGCAAAGTGGATTCCATTGAATTATGGGTGTGAATGAATCTATGAACAATTTATAGAGAAATATGTTGAGAAAAAAGTAAAAAGAAATAATAAATATTTGTTTCTTTTAAATGCGACTGAAACATAATACAAGCTCAAGTGAACCAGTTTCTGTAAATAACGCATCACTTTATCTTTAAAAAGAAATCATAGGGTGACTTTTAAATACAAACGGTGCCCTGCAAATTCTTTTATTGCAATTTTAAAACCTTTTTTGGACTGCCTTATACAAGTCTAAAAACAATTTAACAAAATATGGCTGACGCATTTCTACATTTTCAATATGCTTTTTAGTTTGAGCAACTTGAAGGCTAATGAAAATCCTGTGTATATATCTTTGAAGTATCTGTGTTTTTAGGACTTGTGTCTTACCGACATGAGACGCTTATACTCGTCCAATCGCTGCTTGTTGGATGCAATGAACAGGCCTCCATTTTGGATCCATCCCGTCTCGAGGCCCGTCTCCTCCTCCAGCTCTGAGCTGACCACGTTGCGAGTGTGAGCCAACAGCTCCACCTCAGTATCACTCGGCCTTAACTGCCACAAAAGTCCTGCGATGAGGTAAAAAGATCTCATTCAAAACAAAGAAAACAAAGTTCAAAAGACTATCTGGAGTTCATTTGTATTTGACAGACAGCAACGCCCATGGATTTGGCTTTTATGCAACCAGTTCTGTCAGCCTATTCATGGAGTAAATGCTGTACAAGTAGAAAATTAAATCTGATTTTATACCAGATTCAATTTTCTCTTACAAGTTTGCCCTGCAAAGGCAAAAGACCTAAAGTTCCTAGAGTGTGGAACTGAGAAAAATGACTTGAAACATTTTTAATTGTCCAGACAAATGAATCATAGGAAGGAGCCTGGAAATTAGGCAATTAAAAAAAACCAATAAAACCACGTTAGAAACCAGATAGGTTACTCAAAAATCTAAATTATCAATAACTAATAGGCAAAAATGAAGTAACAGCTTTTTAGATGCCCTTAGCATTGTTCATTTAAAGTTAAAAACATAATGCAATACCAGCTGTGTGCCAGGTGGTGCCAGCAGTCAGTCTGTCCCTCTCCAGGAGAACCACATTGGTCATGCCTAATTTACACAGGTGGTAGAGGGTTTGGCAACCCAGACTTCCTCCTCCAATCACCACAACATCTGCAGACTTGGGCAGGGGTTTGGTAGGTCCACTGAGGCCATCCTCTTGTTTGAGGGTCTTCTCATACGGCACGCTCTTCTCTGTGGTGTGTGTAGACTGAGAGCTATAGCAGCGGATGGTAGCACGGCAGAGGGGTGAGAGGGGTTGCCGGCACACCATCGCCCTCCATGCTGCTGTTCCCAAGAAGGCCATGGCTCCTGTAACATCACATAAAAAAATAGTCTTAACGAATAGTGTTCATTAACTGTTAAGGATTCCATCATGGTTCTGTGCTGAGACCTCTTTTATTTCCTACTTTTTAACTTCAGAAGTTACTTTTTTAAACAGCAGATTTACTAATAAAAGATAATGCTTTACTTATATTTGTACATTTATGTGTATTCCACACAATATGGGACAATTTAGCACTTGAGTTCCTCAAGGTTCAGTGCTGGGACCACTTATGTTTGTTAAATGTAATCTTTTTAAAGCTAATACACCACATAATAATAGATCCATTAATATACAGTTGCATTTTTATTTTGTTGTTTACAACTTACTAAACTAACCTTTTACTACGAAAATGATTACATCATGTAAACAATCTGCAATTTAAAGTTCTTACAATTTAAATCAAGTGCAATTTATATTAAGTTTTTACATTTGAATTGTAAGTACTTAAATTATAGAATTTTAAATACATTTCAAATAAACAGCATCTAAGATACCAAAAAAACTGAAAAGTAGTGTAAATAAGCTGACAGACTAGATTTCATTGAAATGTGTGTGAATGAATCTATGAACAATTTATACAGAAATACATTTTAAGAAATAAGTAATAAGATGCATTTGTAAAGTTTTGTATTTGGTTATTTGGTAAAATGTTTACCCTCCTAAAGTTAATATTCGCCATTCGTTGATATACAGTTGTAAATTTATTTTGTTGTTTAAAATATATCAAACTTTTATTAATAAAAATAAATAGCCTGACTTTAACTAATTCATTCATTCATATTTAAATATATGGTCTCTGTATCTTTACTACTGTGTTATTGATCCTTTTCACAAGTAGTTGCTCACCACACAAGCATCATGTGAGACAGCTTATCTTACTCTAATCAGTTTTAAGTTAAATATGGCAAATGAAAAGTCTGTTAAACAGAAAACCTTTTTCATAAAGGTTTTACAGATACATTGGTTACTGGAGATACAGTAATGTTTTATTTTAATATTTCATTTTAATATATTTAAAAACAATGCATATGCATTTTAAGCATTGTTACAAAGTATATAAAAATATAGATTACATGCACGTTTAATGATATGCATGTTTTTATACGCACTGCATTAAACAGCAAAACTGGTCACTTCGAAAATGATCAACATGACCCACTTGTTTTTGCAGAAGGTGACAAAACCTAATATTTTTGTTTACTACTATGCTTAAGCATAGCAATTCACAACTTATGCAACGCAATACTCAAACACTGTTAAAGTGCATCAAACAAATAACATGTCAGTGAAAAACAATCGTGCAAACATGTGCAACAAGTTTTGGAAACTGAAGGAATCCACTGAAAAAAAGGATAAACGCGACCATAAAACTATCAGCGTGTGAAGCAGGTCATAGTAGTTCTGTGGTAAACTGTCACTCGTATATTGAACTTACTTGAAGAGCGAAAGTCCTGTTTTGAACTGCTTCCTCAAGAGTGTGAAACTGTTGTTACGTTCATAAACAGAGCAGCTGGTGCTCAAATATGGCTGTTTGCTGACTGAGCATGTGGAGGAACACAGCTGTGGTGAACCTCAGAACTGCAGATGCGGCGGGAAGGAGCAAAACAAACCAAGCAGAGGGCTGCGACGTGTTTACAGAGAAATTTAAACAAATGACTTGACTTTTTAAAAGATTTCCTCATACTTCACCGCGGATTAGTGGTGGTTATGTGCAGTCAGGTTTCTACGTTCATACGTATTGCAAACTGTAGATTGTATGACGTTGAAATTTGCATAATATTGACGAGGTATGGTCAGGTATACAACAGGTAATCAACAACACGAGAACGCGAATATCTGATTGTTTGTCAGGAAAGTAAATCTTATAATACTACACTAACACTTAAACGATTTAATTTTATCTCAAAATGTTTCAAATGTTTAATAATTTTAATGTGTATTGATAACAAATGGTTATGGCATTCCCACATGCAAAAAATAATTTATTATATAGCGTTTTTAACCCGTACTACAGTAAAGTGTATTAGTGTGTATTATCTGTATTATTTGAACATTTACAGAATGGTATAACATACTGTAGATTTAACTATCATAAACTGAAAAACTATTAAATATGCTAGCCTATACTTAGTATTTACAACAGTAACTGTGGTGTATTGTATATAGTTGTAGAAAGCTTAATACAGTATTGGGTTGTTTATATTAGCATACTATAATTGTTGTTTAACCACAGAAAGAATTACCACAACATATTAATTCAAGTACTTTACCATAGTATGGATCAAAAACACTTAATATAAAGTACTATAGTATTTTCTTTTCCAGGTGGGTTAGTTTGGAATGCTGCACTTAAGATTCTAAATTCAAACAAACAAAAAACAAGCGTGAAAGGTTCAAAGTGGGTTATAACTATCCTTACTGTATGTTTTCTAAAGGTTTTGAGATATTCAGAGTTTCAACAATGCATGCATTGCTTACCTGTCAGATGAATAAATCTACTTGGGAAAGGGAAAGAAAACCCCACATGAAATGATTTTGCTGTTGCAGACTTTGTGCTACTGTTTAGTGCACACGGCAGCTTAAATGCTGTATTGCCTGCAGCTCAGATCTTTTGGCTGGAAACTGCCAAATAGACATGATAACCCTAGAGTAAACTCTCCACCCACCAACAGATTTGTAGGTCTAATTTAAAGGTATATATATATATATTCATTCATTCATTTTCATTTCGGCTTAGTCCCTTTATTAATCTGGGGTCGCCACAGCGGAATGAACCGCCAACTTATCCAGCATATGTTTTACGCAGCGGATGCCCTTTCAGCTGCAACCCATCTCTGGGAAACATCCATACACACCCATTCACACTCATACACTACGGACAATTTAGTCTACCCAATTCATCTATACCGCATGTCTTTGGACTTGTGGGGGAAACCGGAGCACCCGGAGGAAACCCACGCCAACAC
>CAIGQW010032757.1:0-11134 GCA_903798125.1 Danio choprae
CAGTGGTTAGCACTGTCGCCTCACAGCAAGAAGGTCGCTGGTTCGAGTCAGTTGGCATTTCTGTGTGGATTTTTGCATGTTCTCCCTGTGTTCACGTGGGTTTCCTCCGGGTGCTCTGGTTTCCCCCACAGTCCAAATACATGCACTATAGGTATAAGTTACTTTGAATCAACTGCATAACAAATTACACATTTCCATACTAGTTTTATGAGCTTATGAGGATCTCTCTCTCTCTTTTATTTTCTTTTTGAAATTGTCACTATATTGTCCTTATAGATTTCTTTCAGCAAATGGTCCTGACCCATGTGTTCTGGCCCAGAACCCTCGCTACAGGAAAGGGCCGGACGTCTGCTTTGACAACAATGCAGATGTAAGTTATCATCAAGAGTCAATGCTCATAGATAAATGCATCTTCATCTTTTTTCATTTTGCTTTCTTTTAATCTAACATAAATTTTTTTTGTTTGCACGTTGAATGCTCATTGGCTGCTCATCATGCCTGTCACTGCTAGGAACAGCTTTTGTGTCCAATCAGTGGCTCTTCTTCTTTTACCTTTTCCTCACCCATCATTTTACTGCCGCTGTTTCTGCTTTGTCTTTGATGGTCAGTTTCATCTTGTTGTTTTGCTTCCATTCATATTTGATACGGTTTCCTCTTAAAAACAATTTAGTGTTGTAAAAACGTGTTTGTTTACTAAATCTATCTATGTATTGTGTGTCTATCTGTCTGTTCTAACTAACCTAAAGCAGGGGTCACCAATCTCGGTCCTGGAGGGCCAGTCCCTGCAGGGTTTAGCTTCAACTTGCCTCAACACACCTGTCTGGGTGTTTCAAGTATCCTAGTAAGACCTTGATTAGATTGTTCAGGTGTGTTTGATTAGGGTTGGAGCTAAAATCCGCAGGACACCGGCCTCCAGGAACAAGTTTGGTGACCACTGACCTAAAGTATAGCTAGAAACATGCTAAAACATAACATCATTACAGTATGACCTATGTGCTAAAACATGTAAGCAATGTGCTAAATATTGCTTGCAATGTGCTAAAACAAGCTAGGTCAAAAGAAATGTTTCTATATTTTAAAATCTTATTAGTTTTAAACCGAGAAACAGGCTTGCAATGTTAATACTTGCTAGCTGTGTTTAAGTCGTTAGCAAAACACAGTAAAACACACTAGCATTGTTAAATAATGTTGTGTATGTGGTAGCAATGTGTTGTGTTAATACTGTATTATGCAGTGACATCATAAGACATCCTTTTAGTTTGTCATATTAAAAGCATGTTAGCAAAGTGTCAAAAACATGTTAGCAAAATGCAAACAATGTCATTATTAAATGATGTTAAAACATTAGCTATCTGCTAAAACATATTAACCGTGCTAAATCATTACAAACATGATGACAGTGCACCTGATGTGAACATTGCTAAATAATTTAACATGGTAGCATGTTAGCAATCATGACACAATATGCTAAAAACGTGTTAAACTTGGTGCTGCATCTTGTTTCAAAAATGCTAGCAATGAGCTAAAACTGCTAGTGTTAAATCATGTTTGATTAATGCTAGCAATGTTAATACTAACATTGTAACTGGGTAAACATTGTAATATTTTGTTTAGTTGTGTTATAAACATGTTAGCTATCTGCTAAAACATGTTGTAATCTGGCTACTGATGTGATAGAACATGCTAACAATGTGTCAAGCATTTTAAAAACATGCCAGCAACATGCTAAAACCTGCTAGCATCTCTGTTTGAAATTGTTTTTGAGCTATTCAAAACTTTTGTGCTAAGCTTTTTAAAGTCTACATCACCCTTATTTTGACTTGGTTATCATGTAAGGGACTAGAAGTGAGTCAAAAAGCCTAAGACTGTTTACTTGGTGTCTCAGCATTAGCCTGAAAGCAGGACGCCACTGCTTTCCTCCTGCTGTGAAAGTAGGAAGTGCTTTTATCAGCTAGTTCCCTGAGAGATTTTTCTGTGGAATAAACATAGGAAGCTCCAGATGTGTTTCCGTCCTTTTGACAGCAGCATTGACGATACGCCCATATGCCTCTCAAACCTGGACATTCACTGGCAAACCGTCTACACACAAAACTCCAGAACTGGTTTCAGAAGATCGGCATGTAGCATCAATTCGTTCTGATTCGTGCACGATTTCTACAGCTTCAGATTTCGCATGCATGCCATTGATTTGATGGATGGATTTTTCAGTTCAGCCAAAAGATGTTTTGAAATTCACTTTTCTTTTCATTTCATATATAATGTGTCATTATATATAGACAGGCTGATTGAGCTCAATTCTTTACGGATCTTCTCCCTCCTGGAAAATTCATCTAAAACTAGCTTCTGCTTGTATCTATAGTTTTACTTTGTTTCAAGCTTGGTCCACACCAGAGCTGCACGTTTACACTCTTATATATTTATTTAATTAGTTGCCAAAGCAACATTTTATCTATACGTTGGTTTGATGTTGCAGCACGGTGGCGCAATGGGTAGCGCTCTCGCCTCACAGCAAGAAGGTCGCTGGTTTGAGCCTCGGCTGGGTCAGTTGGCTTTTCTAAGTGGAGTTTGCATGTTCTCCCCGTGTTGGCGTGGGTTTCCTCCGGGTGCTCTGGTTTCCCCCACAAGTCCAAAGACATGCAGTATAGGTGAATTGGGTAGGCTAAATTGTACATAGTGTATGCGTGTGAATGAGTGTGTATGGATGTTTCCCAGTGATGGGTTGCGGCTGGAAGGGCATCCACTGCGTAAAACATATGCTGGATAAGTTGGCGGTTCATTCCGCTGTGGCGACCCCAGATTAATAAAGGGACTAAGCCGAAAAGAAAATGAATGAATGAATAGTTTGACGTTGTGCTAAAATAACTACATTTACATTTAATTATTTGGCAGATGTTTTTGTCCAAAGCAACTTACAGTTGAGCACACATTAAGCAATTAAGCAAGAAGAGGCTAAAACTGAAACTGAAATGAAATAACTAAAACTGAAATGTAAATTAGGCAGCACACTTGGCTCAGTGGTTATCACTGTCGCCTCACAGCAAGAAGGTTGCTGGTTCAAGTCCCGGCTGGGTCAGTTGGCATTTCTGTGTGGAGTTTACATGTTCTCCCCATGCTCGCATAGGTTTCCTCTGAGTACTCCGGTTTTCTCCACAGTCCCGAGACAAGCGCTATAGGTGAATCGGATGATCTAAATTGGCGGTAGTGTATGAGTGTGTATGGGTGTTTCACAGTACTGGGTTGCAGCTGGAAGGGCATCTGCTGCGTAAAACAAATGCTGGCGTAGTTGGCGGTTTATTCCGCTGTGGCGACCCCAGAAAATAAGGGACTAAGCCGAAGGAAAATGAATGAACGAATGAAATGAATAATAAAAACAGTCAAAAATGACAAACCACACAACAAAATTAGACTTTAAAATGATTAAAAATGGACAGAAAAATCTTTCAAATTAAAATATAATTATTTTTTCATATTTAGACAACATAGAGCAATTAGTAGTCATATTTTTTAGCCATATAGTCAATTTCAAATATATATTTCGTTTACATTTTTGCAATTGTATTACATTTACTTCAGTTAGTTGCAAAGACAGTAATGCTAACATTTATAAACATTGTTTGTTTTATTAAAATTTTTCAGTTTAAGTAAACACTCCTTAAAGAGATAGTTCACCAAAAACTGAATTCCTTCTCTGTTTCCAAACCTATTTGACTTTAATTCTTCTGTTAAACACAAAGGAAGATATTTTGAAGAAAGCTGGAAAGTGGCAACCACTTGGATGCCAATGGCTACCAGTTATCAGCATTCTTCAAAATATCTTTTTTGTGTTCAAGTGAAGAAAGAAACCCATAAAGACATGGAACCCCTTGAGGGTTAGTAAATAATGAGTTAATTTTCATTTTTGGATGAACTATCCCTTTAAATCTTGTGAACCACCTTTAACCAGCAATAAAACCATTCAATTCAAGTTTATTTGTATAGCACTTTTTACAATAATCATTGTTTCAAAGGAGCTTTACAAAAGGTGCACATTATTGCATTACAATCAAACTAAGTTATTATATACAAACATAGTTAACCTGCAGTTTCATAGTATATAGGTGATGTCTATGTGTACGTTTAATGAATTTATGTAAAACCAGATGTCATTGTTTAAAAAAATAAGTTTACAACTCCTGATCTGCATGGTCTGAACTGACTTTAGTAATGTTTCTGTATGGTGAAAGTGACTGACGTCTCTGTGTTGCCTGCAGGAGGACGCCAGTGATTGTGGTGGTGGCAGTAGTTTGAGTCCATCTCTTTGGCCGATGTTGGCTCTTCAACTCCTTCTACTCTGGCTGCTTACAGGAACCAGAACCTATTTTTCCTGACCAGAGTGAATCCAGCGTCTACTGACTGAACTGCTTATTATACAGACCACAACATAACCACACGTCCACTATACCGTCTCATCCACTCACTGCCAAAAAAAACTGCCTGAAAAAGCAACACGATCAGACACGAAAGCTCATGTTTTCAACACACAAACCACATTATGAAACAGACATGGTTGATGCGAAATGTTTAGTGCCACATACAGGCTAATATGATGTGTCAACAGTGTGGTGGTGGGAGACGCCTCGCAGCACCGGCCTGGATCTGAATGAAGCAGGGTTTAGCCGTTACAGGAGCGACTGTTCATCTCTGGAGCCCATCATGAATTCTGCTGAAGTGAGCTTTGCACCAGTAGTAGGTCAGTGAGGTCACACCAAGCCCTTTTGGGCCCACCGAGGGCTGTTTTTCTAGTTTTATGTTCACTGGTTTCTGCAGTCTATGTGCTGTGCAGTAGGGGAAATCTCATGAAGAAATTTGCAGGTCATATTTTCTCCCACAAGTCTGTGTGAAACCAAAATTTTCAGCATTTAATCCATTTAATCCAACAATTAATCCATGCTAGTTAATCCACTGAAAACAAATGTTTGCTTTTTGGAGTGGCGGTGCTTCTCTGTTGATGTTAGTTTGATGCCTTCACCCACAATATTCTTAGCCACGCCCCTCTTACCGTTAATTTGCTACAAGGGAATGATGTGCAAAAAGAAAGCCCCGCCCCCTACTCAATATTTCAGTTGTAAGTACATCAACAAACTGAAATAAAAGTCTCAGCAACTCTCTGTTCACGGGGACTTTAAGGTCACTTAAAATTCTACAGTATGTGTGTGTACTATAACACTATGGGGCCATTTGAACAGAACAGTTTAGAAATGTTTCAAGTACAGAGGTCCCTCGTTAATCGTGGGAGTTACGTTCTAAAAATAACCCACAATAGGCGAAATCCACAAAGTAGTCAGCTTTATTTTTTGCAATTATTATAAATGTTTTAAGGCTGTAAAACCCCTCACTACACACATTATACACTTTTCTCAGACAGGCATTAACATTTTTCCTGCAATCACTGATCTACAATGCTAAAGCATCCTTGCGAGACATCCTTACGAGTCTTGTTGCGGACAGTTACAACCCTTTTTGCGTCCGTGTTGAAACTTATTGCTGCTGTCAATTTTATGTTACGTCACTTATGTTACTTTATGTAAGGAACCGAAGATTTATTTATTCTGTAATGGCGCCTTACAGCCGCGTAACTTCTATCTTTAGCAAAAGAAAATGAATGAATATTAGAAATGTTATCACCTTTATAGGTGGCACGGTGGCTCAGTGGTTAGCACTGTTGTCTTACAGCAAGAAGGCCGCTGGTTCGAGCCCTGGTTGGGCCAGTTGGTGTTTCTGTGTGGAGTTTGCATGTTCTCCCCATGTTCGCGTGGGTTTCCTCCGGGTGCTCCGGTTTCCCCCACAGTCCGAATACATGCAGTATAGGTGAATTGAATAAGCTAATTTGGCCATAGTGTATGTGTGTGAATGAGAGTGTATGGGTGTTTCCCAGTACTGGGTTGCAGCTGGAAGGGCATCTGCTGTGTAAAACATGTTGGATAAGTTGCCAGTTCATTCCGCTGTGGTGACCCCTGATAAATAAAGAGACTAAGCCGAAGGAAAATGAATGAGGAAGTAAATCACCTTTATACAGTAGAATAAAACAAATACTTACGTTTTACCTAAACCCCATACCTAATAAATCCAGTAAATCCAAAGAATTTTCAGGTGGCCTCTTAAATTCCCACCCATTGCTGTGTATAAAGTATAAAAGTAAAGATTTAAAGTATTTATCTTTTCATTTTGAGTGAAAAATAATCTTTCTTTTTTTATTTCTTGTGATTATGGGATGATATATGACCTTAAATCGCAGTAGTTTTTGTTTGTGAGATTCCCCCATCATGTTTTTTGCCATTTCTATCTGTATTTTTGCTTTGCGTTTAGCATTCTGTGTTGCTAAATACAAACCAGACAACTATATCATCAAAGTAATCGTTATAAAGAAAATAAAGTGCCACGTTGAAAGTTCTGAAAAAATCCAATGTGCGATCAAACCACACACGAGCGGTGGATCATCTGATGCGAAACGCAGATGACTGAAGACTGAACAGGCTCCAATTAGTCCGTTTTTTGTTGTGTCAGAAGTCACACGCTCGCGTCCAAGGCTCCGGAGCATGTTGAATGTGCTTTCTAGCCTCGCCGTCCCGTCTTCAGGGCCCCTGCTATCAGACGATTGCGTGTTTTACTGTACGTCGTCCAGATACTCCATCTGTCAGATTGTGTTCCAGCTCGACAGACATGATATCACAAGCGTGTCAGATATTACATCCACATGTTGAACCGCTATGCGAGAACACAGCACATGACAGGTTATAAAAAAGCACGACCCTGGAGAAATGTGCATTGAAGATGGCCGAATGTAAGTTTCTTTTATTTATTTATTAGGGTTTTTTCTTGACTGTGCATGAGATTAGATGAAATCAATCAAAGCTATCGCCGACATGGGGATATATCCGTGTTTTCCTTTTAATGTTCTGGACAACAAAACCTATGACGATGCCTAGAGCTATATGAAAAGTGAAATATTTATCCATCCCAATCCAAAGGCCAAGCATCCAGGAACATAGGAGTCATTTTTAACATTTTGATGGCTTGAAAGCTTTGTCTATTTTTTGAGATATAAACTTACAATCAATGTTTGCATGAGTTCTATGGCTTTTTATTCATGCAAAAAAATAATAATAATAATTACGATGGCTTTATTAGAGCATTTTTTTAACGAGGAGGCTGTTGAAGTGACGTCATTTTTAAGTGCATCTAAAGTGGGAAGGTTTAATGTCGTGGTGATTGCCAAATGAGAATGACATGTAATGAAACGCACGATCTAAAAATCATAACATGTGTGTTTAGTGTACTGCGAAGTAATCCTCGCACCTGTGCGTCCACGTCAGATTTTTAGTTTTATTTTTTTTCTTTCCTTTGGAATGAGATGAATTTTTCTTGCTGTCTTCACTGATGTAGCATTGAGTTACAGACCTAAATATGCAGTGCATTTATGAATCATTACAGACGTTTTGCACTCCTCTGAGGCTTTCAGGGTCTGGATTTCTCATCTCAGGCCTGGGGTGGAGGCTGGAGGATGTAACATTTAAATACCTCACTAAAACGACGACGTGAGATGTGATTTGATCCAAGAGAGCTGAACCGAGTACACTCTTTACAAACTATACTGCGTTTAAAACAAAAGCGAAATATATACAGACTCAGCACAGGCCGTTTCACTGTTTGAACGCAGACGTTTGACAAAGAATGTCCACAAACCATGAAACGGGTTAATGATATGATTACGCTTAAATGAAAAACCTAAATCTGGCAGTGTCCGCACGGTTAGTCAAGAAGAGCGAATTAACTAAAAGTAGCGTTCAGCTGGGGATTTTATTGGCTCGCTGCAAAACAAAGTGTTTTCATATGTTCTCTATCATGGTGGAGTAGAATAGATTTTTTATTAAACAATATAGATTATTCTACACTCTTCAAAATAAAGGTTTCAAAAGATGGGTTTGTGTTGTTGTTGTTGCTGCGATGCCATTTTTGGTTCCCCTTTTTTTTCAAAGATGAGATTTTAAACAATAGACCATTTCAATGTGGTCATGTCATTGGCCCATGAACATTTCCTGCTTGTTATCAAACTATTTCGTAACTGTAACAAGAGGCAATTCATTCATAGCTTAATGTTAAACATTATCATAACGTTATTTTTCAATATGTGGCTCTTTTTGGGATTCTCGGGAGCTATAGAAATGAAAAACGTGAAAAAGGAAATACGTTGAGACCATTGTTTTTGTTTACATCCCTCAAAATGGTCTATAGGGGAGAGCGGGGACGAAAATAACATTTTTCATAAAGACCTAATTTTAAGAGATACTTTTTTCTAGCAGAATTATATGTTTGCTGTGGTTACTAACTTGGGGCCTCACAGTGGCGCAGTGGGTAGCACGTTCGCCTCACAGCAAGAAGGTCGCTGGTTCGAGCCTTGGCTGGGTCAGTTGGCGTTTCTGTGTGGAGTTTGCATGTTCTCCCTGTGTTGGCGTGGGTTTCCTCCGGGTGCTCCGGTTTCCCCCACAAGTCCAAAGACATGTGGTACAGGTGAATTGGGTAGATTAAATTGTCCGTAGTGTATGAGTGTGAATGGGTGTGTATGGATGTTTCCCAGAGATGGGTTGCAGCTGGAAGGGCATCCGCTGCGTAAAACATATGCTGGATAAGTTGGTGGTTCATTCCGCTGTGGCAACCCCAGATTAATAAAGGGACTAAGCCGAAATGAAAATGAATGAATGAATGGTTACTAACTCACAACAGTGGTCTATCGAAATCAGGTGTTATTTTGTATCAATGTAGAACAACTTCAATATAACTTCACTTTAAACAAAAGTTGCACATTGTTACTTCTGACCCCGTCAGCAGGGACGAAAGTAACACACGGGTGGGTCAAAAGTAACACAACAATATTTGCTAGATTCACTGGCTTAATGTTGTTTATATTAAATATGTCTGACTATGACCTTGTTAATGTTCACTGCAAACATATGTTGTCCTTTATTTTTGCGAAACATATTAAACGGCATGGGCTGCACGGTGGCGCAGTGAGTAGCACGATCGCCTCACAGCAAGAAGGTCGCTGGTTCGAGCCTTGGCTGGGTCAGTTGGCATTTCTGTGTAGAGTTTGCATGTTCTCCCCGTGTTTGCGTGGGTTTCCTCTGGGTGCTCCGGTTTCCCCCACAAGTCCAAAGACATGCGGTATAGGTGAATTGGGTAGGCTAAATTGTCCATAGTGTGTATGTGTGAATGGGTGTGTGTGGATGTTTCCCAGAGATGGGTTGTGGCTGGAAGGGCATCCGCTGCGTAAAGCATATGCTGGATAAGTTGGCGGTTCATTCCGCTGTGGCGACCCCAGAGTAATAAAGGGACTAAGCCTATACATATACATTTTTTTTCTCTAAAGACCCTCTCAGTGATGAGCTCTCAAAAAAAAAAACATTGATTGCTTATTATGGGGAACATAACAATAATATAAGGAAACCTTTTGTATAATAGACATCTTTGCAATGGAAAAGTTCTATGGATGTAAAGTTTCTCCAAGAAGCCATAAAGAACCTTTATTTTTAAGAGTGTATTGTGATTTATTTTGTACTAAAAACCAGAAACCCCAAAGTTTGAATCATGAATCTAAAATGTTACATTTAAAGGTTCAAAAAGAACATTTTCTGAACAATTCTTATAACTTTGTCTTAGTATAAAATGTTTTTATTTTACTTTTTTCTACTATAATGGTACTCTAGTGCATTTGAAAGGCTCTGTGAATGTTAAAAATCACAGAGCTTCACAGAGCCATCAGTTGCAGTAAAGAACCTTTACAGGAGTATATTATAACTCAATTGAAGATGTAGTTAAAAACAGACACTCCGATGTCCAAAAAAAAAAAAACGCACTATGAAATCTGATTCATAAAGACATTTCGCTTTACATAAGAGGGGACAGACATTTAAAGTGTGTTCAGCTTTGCTCTTTGACTTTTGACCGGTCAGGCATGTAAAGACAAGCCCCCCTCATGTAAAGAAGAAGCACTGGTGTATATTTGCTGTATGTTTTCTGAATGCTGTGCGTCTCATAGGGCTGCCATGTGTCTGTATTTTCTGGTGTTGGTGCTCGGTGTGTGGAAAGTTTCTTCTGAAGTGACACTTCTTTTCTCAGTGTGTTTCTAAGTCACTTCTTTAATCTGTGTGTTCAGTGGAGGGGAGGGGCGAGGGGCGTGGTCTGTGCCTCAGAAGCCCTGCCCAGCCCACTTGGTTGTGCTTACAACTATATATATATATAAATATATATATATAAATATTCTTTTGTGGAACTTGACACGCCTGAAACGATTTTTGTATACATTTGTAAAATAATGTTGTAACAAAATAAAAACAAACAAAAAAAAGTTTGTAAAGTTTACAAATGTGTAATTCTTGTGCAAATACAATATATTCACAATAAAAAGTTTATCATTACTACCACTGGGTTTAGTATTGTAGTTTGTTCAATTACTTCTTGTTTTATATATGTTTATTATGATTTGTTTTTTAAAGAATGCATAGGGTCAGGGTACGTCACTGTTTACTTCCATACTAATATGTACATTTTACAATATATGTACATACAAATTTTAGTAAAGATATTATTATTTATTATGCATTTAGTTTATCAATGCAATGGCAAGAGCAATGATTAATAATACTACTAATATTGTTTAATAAATACTAATGTTTAGCAAGTTTGTTTTTATCATGTGATATATAATCATGGTCATGCAATCATGTAATATGGTGTGGTATACTGTATATTCACTGCATAAATATTGTGTGAGTATTTAAATAAAAAAATATATATAATAAACAAAAATACAAAACCAAAATATTTACAAATATGTTTATATTTTTAAGTAATTTGTATAAGATATAAATATGTATTTTTTTTATATATACAAACATTTTCTCAAATATATACATGTATGTTTGTATTTATATGTATATGCAAAATAAATATGCACAGTACATATGTAAATATTTTATTTAAATACAAACATTTATTTTGGATACGATTAGTCAAGATGAATCTTTTGTTAGCACTATATATATTGATTGATTGATTGATTGATTGATTGATTGATTGATTGATTGATTGATTGATTGAT
>CAIGQW010032801.1:10677-29499 GCA_903798125.1 Danio choprae
AAAGGAATCACATGACAAAACAAATGACACGTGGACGAACACTGACACAGTGTAAACAAACATGGCTAACAACAGTAGTAAAAGTTTGGTTGAACATCACTGGAAAACTAAAAATCACAAAAAACAAGTGCATAAATAAATAAATATGTTGTTGTTATCATCATCATCATTATTATTATTATTATTATTATTAAGGAAACTTCTGTTAAATAGACACTCATGTTGTTCCAAATCCCTCTGATTTTTCTTTCCAAGAAAATGAAATCACTCCTTTCCCTGTAATTAAATAGGAAAAGACTTCAAAAGTGACATAAAAGCACAATAAAAATAGTTCACATGAGTCATGGCCTATATTCCCCGTCTTCTGAAGTCAACAACTTCAACGACTTGGTGTTGTTACGCTTTGGTCTGTGCCAGTTTTCTAAACCCAAATCCACTGATTCATTGAAAAAGGTCTGACTCAGACAAATCATCGTCTACACGTCTCACAAGCGCTCTCATTATCTGAGAGCAGATCTAGGATGTACTTCAGGGTTTATTGAAGAACGACTGAAATCTCAGACTTTTGAAGATTCCGACTAGACTTCTCTGAACCACTTTTAGGATGTGTTTGCATCCTGTTTGAAGCTTGAAAGCTCGAGTCCCAAATGTATTTGCATGGAAAACGCATGGAAAAGTCCTTCAAATGTTCAGCTTTCATGGAGAAGCAAGACACACAGGTTTGCCACTAAATCATTTTTTTTATTTAGTCTTCATTTTCACTGAAGTTTATTTATAAACTCATTTGGAGAGGATCACGTGCTTATGATTGCTGCGGCTGGTCCCGCATTATCCAATTCATGATTCACCAATCAGACGATTACTAAGCGTCTATAAATAACCTAAGTTTCATATCACAGCCATCTTCGTTTTGAAGAATCCCCCCTTCCACCCCTACTCCTCCTTTCTTAGATGGGTGGCACGGTGGCCCCGTGGTTGGCGCTGTTATTTCACAGCAAGAACGTCACTGGTTCTAGTCCTTACCAAGCCAGCCGACATTTCTGTGTGGAGTTTACACGTTCTCCCCGTGCTCACGTGGGTTTCCACCAGGTTCCCCGGTTTCCTCCGACCGTCCAAAAACATGCAACTTATGTTAACTGACTAATCCAAATCGCCATCATAGACGTGCTCCTAGTAAGTGGTCATCTCAAGAGCAATCACTATCTGTTCATTAGCTACTACAGCAGGGGAGTTCTCCAGATCTACCTGAGCTCAAACTCCCCTCTCGCCTTGCAAACGGGAGGGAGCCCCGGGCTCGAGGATCTATGAGCTCAGGGCTCTCTCCCGGGACAGCATGCCAAACAAGCTTTATAACCAATCATCAGCTAAGTGTGAACTCTTGAAAAGTACTTAAAATACTCTCTCATTTTTTGTCCTATTGATAAGACAAACACAGATTTCAAAACTGTCTTTTTTATATGAATGAATGAATAAAAATAATGAAATCCTTCACGCGTACCTCATCCATCCCACACTCTGTAACCAATGCAATAATAGGGACTAACCAAATTGCTGGGTTATTTTTTTATTATTATTAAATTAATCGGCCTCACAGTGGCGCAGTGGGTAGCACGTTCGGCTCACAGCAAGAAGGTCGCTGGTTCGAGCCTCGGCTGGGTCAGTTGGCGTTTCTGTGTGGAGTTTACATGTTCTCCCCGTGTTGGCGTGGGTTTCCTCCGGGTGCTCTGGTTTCCCCCACAAGTCCAAAGACATGCGGTACAGGTGAATTGGGTAGACTAAATTGTCCGTAGTGTATGAGTGTGAATGGGTGTGTATGGATGTTTCCCAGAGATGGGTTGCAGCTGGAAGGGCATCCGCTGCGTAAAACAAATGCTGGATAAGTTGGCGGTTCATTCCGCTGTGGCGACCCCAGATTAATAAAGGGACTAAGCCGAAATGAATGAATGAATATTAAATTAATAGGACTAGGACAAATTTAACCCAATGTTTGGGTTAGTCCATATTTTACCCAATTTGGGTTGAAATAACCTGCCGTTTTTTAAGCATTAAGGATTTCATTATTTTTACATTATTACATATTATTTTTTCTATTTTCTATTTTTTTTCTATCATTTATTACTATTGTTATTACATTTTAATTGCCTTTATTATTATTGATTTTGCTGTTTCTATCATGCCGTCATCAGAATATTACTTTAATCTGAATTTCTACCTGTAATTACCATAGCGGTCAAAATCAAGATACAAAAAATCGTACAGCGTAGACTTCATGCACATTTGTCACATTATATTAAATCATTTGCATGTCATGAAAAGCCGTTTGCATGTCTTTATGCATATGCCGCTATAAACACCAAGCATTATTTTAAGGATGAAATAAGAGAAGAAACAGGCCAGTGCACCACACATTTGCAGCGTTTCCCTCAGCGTTGCTTTATTTGGCGCCGTAATGCCCTGCCCTGAGGAATAAGATTGAGTAAAAAGTTCTTTCACAGTGAGAGAGAGCAAAACAGGGAGTGTGAAATTCCTTTTTAAAATGAATGCCGCATGCCACTTTTCCTTTCATCACTTATTCATTGAGAGCAAATGTTTTCCTCCGCGAGCGTGCCGCAGTTTCCATATGCTCTGATAGTCTGACATGCTGCAGGTGCTTTAGTCGCGCACAGAAACACTTGCTGCTCTTTCTCTCCGTGTTGTGTGTTTAATATCCTCTTTCCTCTGGTTCTTTTGGGTCTTTCTGAGGGCCACGATGGCCGGTGAGATGTTCGGTTGAAGGCAGAGTTTCTTTAACACTAGGCTTGTAGAAATATCAGCTTGGAGATTGGTGTTAGATTGCCGTCTGTAGAAACTCCAGGGCACTTTTGTTGTATCTTCTGTTTTTTTGCTTCAGTTTGTGTAAAAGCATATGAATCAGGCTTTTGTTTACATGTTTGACAAGACTAGATTTGAGGAAAAGAACATTTTAAAATATGCTGTATATTTTTATGACTTGCCGTAAATTTCTAAAATGTAAACCACTTTACAGCTGGGAAAATAAGTATTTAGTCCACGGCCCAGCCGGGGTTCGAACCAGCGACCTTCTTGCTGTGAGGCGATTGTGCTACCCACTGCGCCACTGTGCTGCCCGGTCCCTTTGTTAATCAACCAGAAACCGGAGCACCCGGAGGAAACCCACGCCAACACGGGGAGAACATGCAAACTCCACACAGAAATGCCAACTGACCCAGCCGAGGCCGAACCAGCGACCTTCTTGCTGTGGGGCGATCGTTCTACCCACTGCGCCACCGTGACGCCCCTCTTTAATTTATGAAAACAAATAAGTTAACTTAATTAAGTTGGCATACCATGAATTAGTTGTGTGGAACCTTCCCTTTTTTACACTGTAAGAGGATAGGTTTTGTGGTCCCTGCAGGTTTGCATTTCACAAATATATGGCAAGTCATATATTAATATATACTTCAAAATATTCTTCCCCTCAAATCCAGTCTTGCTAAACATGTAAGCAATTGACATAAAACACTTGATTTGTATCCTGATCCTCCAAATTCAATGTATTCATTCCTGTCACTTGCGTATATGAACTCCAACCATGATAAAATGATGCAAATAAATGTAATAAATGTCAAAAGAATTACGAGCTCTCTCATCTGCTTCCACACACAGTCAGCGTGATATAGGCCTTTATACAGAGATCCTGTCTACGGCTCTGAAAAGAAGCATAAACTCCATCTCTTAGCCTTCATGCAAGCTCTTCTGCTTTTATATAAGGCTGTAAATATACACTATTAACTCGAGCAGTGGATATACAGAAGAAGTGAAGACTGAACTTCATAATTCTGCAGGCTTCGTTGACTCCAAAGCACAATAACGATAAAGATATACTTGTAAAGATGGTTCACAGTGTTAAAGAATAACATAGTTCACACCACAACTACAATGATAAACATACAGAGGAACGATAGTGTTGGGATCACTTTCAGAAAGATTTTTCTGCTGATGAATGTCATAAGGCCAGTCAGAATCCACTGAAAATGAAAGGGCTCGCAATTTAAGGATACAGGCGACACTGTGGAGAAACACACTCATGATGTTCAGCCCTCTTTGAAAAGATTATTTAAAGATAATGACTATCGTGAAAACAGTTGGTTATACCATGCAAAATAATGATACAAAAATACATGACACTGATGAAAGTCATGCTGGCAAGTACGTCAGGAATCCAACCCAGGCTCATTCACGCCTGCTGTTCTCACATAAATCCACCAGAGGCCACTGTCGACTGACTGACTGACTGACCCACCCTCCTCCTTCCGTAAACCCAACCAATAGTGTTTTCAAAAGCACCGGTTGACTCACCCACCCACTTCCCTAAACCTAAACGACAGCAATCCAGAAAAAGAAAAGCCCTCACCTGATTTTTACCCCGTTTTCAGATTTTACCACATTCTTACCCTGTTATTTACTTGTTTATTTTATTGTTTGGCTTCTGTTTTTGTCTAACCTGCTTTCTGGAACCGTTCTTCACCAGACTTGAACCCCATTGTCGTGGTCAACTCATCTCTGCGTCTCAAGTACGCCGACGTACATGGTGAGCTACTGGGCAAACTGGTAACAGCGGGAAAGCCGTCCATATGGAGGTAAGCGGTCAGCTGGTAAGCATGAAAAGGAACGGTGTCATACCGTCCCGTAGCTTTAGTTTTAAAGACGAAATGCAGCCATACGTTCCTCTGGCTACATAATTCACGATCTCCAGAAATGTATATAGGGCTACGCTTTCAGAATGAGCCTGCAGGAATCCAATACTAGTTTCAGTGGGTTTGTGTTGTAAATGCTGGAGAACTGACTAGGATTGCTAAATTGACTGTTTGATTAGATTGATTACAGTCAGCAGCTCAAAGGTGTGTTCAGATGCGCTAGCAGCACACTTACTAGGTTGGATACCGGTTACTAGTGATAAAGACATTACATTTATATTTTATAATAAAAATTATATTTATATTTATTGTTATCATACTTGGTGTGATAAGACTTAAGGTCTTGGACACTTGGCCTAGTTTGACATCACTTGCTAAATATTTTGTGTTGCAGCATTAAATGTAGCTTGTATTAACTAAATGACGAGCTAAAAAATAAAACAAAGTGTGTTTGATTAAAATATCTGTCTTTATAGGTCTGTGTTGACTCTTGAGATGCATAAAGTGTTGTTCTTTGAGAAAGGGAATGAAAGTTTGCAGAAGATATTATGAAGATCTCATAAATGAGGAGCTGGTCTTATGGCTTTTTTTATAAAACGATGATTCTTTAGGTCTAAACGAACTCATTCATTCATTCATTCATTTTCTTTTTGGCTTAGTCTCTTTATTAATCTGGGGTCGCCACAGCGGAATGAACCGCCAACTTATCCAGCATATGTTTTACGCAGCGGATGCCCTTCCAGCCGCAACCCATCACTAGGAAACACCCAACACTCTCATTCACACTCATACACTACGAACAATTTAGCTTACCCAATTCACCTATACCGCATGTTTTTGGACTTGTGGGGGAAACCGGAGCACCCGGAGGAAACCCACGCCAACACGGGGAGAACATGCAAACTCCACACAGAAACGCCAACTGACCCAGCCGAGGCTCGAACCAGCGACCTTCTTGCTGTGAGGCGAACGTGCTACCCACTGTGCCACCGTAAGGCCCCTAAATGAACTCAAAATGCACAAACTGAATGTGTTATCGAATGCATTGAGGGTTGAATAAGTTTTGTTTTTAATATATAGTTAGTAGCATGAAGCAAAATAAGTATGAACTAAGAATACAATGAAACACCCAGTCTTTGAACACAAGTTAAATAACTGTGCACTGCTTATGAACAGAAATATGATCTAAAAAAAAAAAACCAAACAAATATTGCACCCGAATGAAGAAAGGAGCTTTTACAGACTTTGTCCCAATTTAAGCCGAAACCTCCACGCGGCTGATGCAACCCGGGAAAAGCAGAGCTGTTCAATTCAGACAGGATTTAAATCACAAAATATGACTCTAAAACATGCATTTTTGTCTGATCCTAACAGACAAAACCAGTCCATCCTCTGCTTCTCCTTTTGCACATAAAGCCGTCGCTCTTGAAGACATTTCAGTTCAATTCAAGTTTATTTGTACAGCGCATTATTCATTCATTCATTCATTTTCTTTTCGGCTTAGTCCCTTTATTAATCTGGGGTCGCCACAGCGGAATGAACCGCCAACTTATCCAGCACATGTTTTACGCAGCAGATGCCCTTCCAGCTGCAACCCATCACTGGGAAACATCCACAGACACACATTCACTACGGACAATTTAGCTTACCCAATATCACCTGTACTGCATGTCTTTGGACTTGTGGGGGAAACCGGAGCACCCGGAGGAAACCCACGCCAACACGGGGAGAACATGCAAACTCCACACAGAAATGCCAACTGACCCAGCCGAGGCTCGAACCAGCGACTTTCTTTCTGTGAGGCGATCGTGCTACTCGCTGTACAGCGCATTATTTACACAATAATTATTGTTTCGAAGAAACTTGCATTGCAATCAATTTCGAAAAAAGTTGCTGTTAGTTTGTTAGGACCCTGGTCTAGGGTCAAGGACGTAGCATAAATAATGCACTCGACAAACAAAAAATCACTTTTAAGAGCCCTTAAAGTCGGCATCGTTTATTTGTCCTTTTTTTGTTGTTTTCTCTCTTTCTTTTTAAACACCCAAAACGTGAAGCCTATACCTCAGAGAGGACCCACAAAGACAATAATAAACACCAAAGTACACTCTACCTAAACACCCACAACAAAACTACCTACACCTTACCAGAAAAATAAATAACAGAAATAAAAATACAATACTAACCCTCACTTCATTACTATATATAAAAAACAGGAGAAAATATTTACAATAAAGAAAAGTGTGGAATCCAAGCCTCTACTGCTTCAACCGTGTATATAACTATATTTTACAGTGAGAACAAACAAAGACAAAACAAAACTTACAGGGGGGGGAAACACTGGAGGGATAACAACATTCATTCATTCATTTTCATTTCGGCTTAGTCCCTTTATTAATCTGGGGTCGCCACAGCGGAATGAACCACCAACTTATTCAGCATATGTTTTACGCAGCGGATGCCCTTCCAGCTGCAACCCATCACTGGGAAACATCCATACACACCCATTCACACTCATACACTACAGACAATTTAGCCTACCCAATTCACCTATAGCGCAATGCCATCTTTGGATTTGTGGGGGAAGCCGGAGCACCCGGAGGAAACCCACGTCAACACGGGGAGAACATGCGAACTCCACACAGAAATGCCAACTGACCCAGCCGAGGCTCGAATCAGCGACCTTCTTGCTGTGAGGCGATCGTGCTACCCACTGCGCCACCGTGAGGCCCGGGATAACAACAAGGGAACTAAATTTACACACACAACACAGGAATACACAATCCACAACAAGTATCGCTATTATAATTTGTCAACTATTCAAACAACACGCCTTCCAACTCCCTCTCCGCTCTCCCCGACCGTTCCACTTTTTAAAATAGACCCTCCGTCACTCCAGCCAATCCCCGGTGACGTCGTCGACGTAATTAGGGCGGTCCTGTGACTCAGGAAAAAGAGAGAGAGAGAGAGAGACAGACACGGGGGAACATACACACACACACACACAGACTTGCGAATGCAACAAGTTACCATAACTTTATTAGTCACTACAATAACTGGACAGTAATAGCTTTTAACAGTTAGACAATCGAAAACAAATATTGCTGAAGGGGGGCGATTAATATTGACCTTAAAATGATTTAAAAAAATGAAGAACTGCTTTTATTCTATCTGAAATAAAACAAATAAGACTTTCTCCAGAAGACAAAATATTATAGGAAATACTGTGAAAATGTCATCACTCTGTTAAGCATCATTTGGGAAATATTTGACAAAGAAAAATTCACAGGAGAGCGAATAAGTGTACAAGCAACCTTGAACTGCATTGCTTTGCATTGAATTGAATTGCATTACATCGCATTGCATTGTATTTAATTCAATTTAATTGCATTTAATTTAATTTAATTGCATTGCATTGTATTACATTGCATTGAATTGAATAACTTTGCATTGAATTGCATTGCATCAAATTGCATTGCATTAAATTGCATTGCATTGAATTGAATTGAACATGTTTCAGCCGTCTGTCACGACTCCACAGGAAAAGCAGAGTTAAATGTTTATGGCTGAAATAAATGTACCTCCGCAGGTCAACACAGACGCTCAACTTCAAGCCGTGTGCTTGTTTGCACTCCCTTGTTATTTCAAACAGACCAGCGTAACAACAAATCACAATCGCCATAGCGACAACCAAAACAAGGAAGCAAATAAGACGGATAAATGCGGCGCATTTCGACAAGCTGCTCCTTTGAGACCTGCTCATTTGCGATGTCATGTATAGGGTGCACTACAAAGAGTTCCCGACCGAAACGCTGGCTCTTTTATCATGGCAGGGCCGGATGAAGAGAAACGGAGATGCTTGAAAACATCACAGGGACTCAGTTTGTGTCTTATAGATGCGATAGACTCCCATGATAGTGTTCAGCAGAAGAGTGTTGATTCCCCTCGGACTATAGAGCTGCACAATATATCATTTCAGCATTGGTATTACAATAATATGCACATCTGTAAAGGCTCGTTCACACCAAGCATGATAACTATAAAGACCGTTCTGCAGAGTTCAGACTGGATTTATGAATGTAAATGGGTCATTTGGAAAAGCTTGAAAATGGATATTAACCCTGGATATTATCATGATTTTGGCCTAAGGTCCATTAAAGGGTTAGTTTAACAGGTGTAATAACAAAAAAACACTTAATTGTATAAACATGTACCCAAAAATGCCAACAGCAATACTAAATACACTACCTGACAAAAGTGTCGCCTGTCCAAGTTTTAGGAACAGCAAGTAATAACTTGACTTGTAGTTGATCATTTGGTATCAGAAGTGGCTTATATGAAGGCAAAGGCCTCTAGATTACGCCTATTTTACCACAATAAAATATGATCAGGCCTTTAATTATTTAATTAGGACAGTAAGGTCTGACTTTGCTTAGACAAAAGTCTTGTCACTTAACAGAAATAATGTCCAGTATAGAATATAAAGTCATGGTGCAGTGGAAGAAGAATGAATATTGTGTATGACTCCATGAGCTTGGAGGACTGCATCCACACATCTCTGCAATGACTCAAATCACTTATTAATAAAGTCATCTGGAATGGCAAAGAAAGCGTTCCTGCAGGACTTCCAAAGTTCACCAAGATTCTTTGGTTTCATCTTCAATGCCTCCTCCTTCATCTTACCCCAGACATGCTCAATAATGTTCATGTCTGGTGACTGGGCTGGCCAATCCTGGAGCACCTTGACCTTTGCTTTCAGGAACTTTGATGTGGAGGCTGAAGTATGAGAAGGAGTGCTGCTATCCTGCTGAAGAATTTGCCCTCTCCTGTGGTTTGTAATGTAATGGGCAGCACAAAGTTCTTACTTTATACGGAAAAAATTAGATAAATGCCAACAGCAATACCGATAAAAATAATTACTAGTGTATCGTATATAGCTAATAATGTATTGCTTCATTGCATATACATGTCCAGAGTACAGTAAATACATGTTTTAAAACAAATAGACATTAAAGTGTTTTTCAGGTCTGTGTTTTGGTCTGAAAACTATATTTATATTTATATCTGGTTTTGCTTCATTGCTGTATGTAATGTACCGCTTTTCATTATCCAATCAAATGCACATAATCAATTTCTTATGATTTTTTTTTTTACAGTCTCATTGAATATTCGGTTTCAGTTTGAGTAACATTTTATGTCACATTACACAGTATAAGGGACCGTGAATGGCAATTCGCATTACTTTAAGATGAGATTTAAACCCTTCAATTATTAATATCTGGAAAAGAGTTCATGCGGAGCAGCAAACAGCTCCAGAGGCGAAACACCGCAGCCCGAATGCCTCAGACTGCCTTAAATTTTAAACAGGACCTGAAAAACGGACAGAAATAAGCTATTTTGCTGACCACAGACAAGCATATTTGGGAATACGACGTGGTCAGTCAGAAGCTTTCTTATATTTATTTCATATAACAAACCACAAAAATCAGGTCTGAAGTGAATCAATATTTGTATGGCGCGCACTTAACATTAATTCATAATCGCATATTTTTTATTCATTTCATGTTTCTTTATTCAGAAATTCATTTCGATTGTTTTCATTATTAATGTTTGAAGCTTAAGTGTGTCATTTTATTATTAAAATGCTCTTTTTGATTTGACAGCGTAACATGCAGAGACAGCTTAAAGTATATCCTGGGAGAGTTTTCACCAAATAAAATAACAATAAATTGGCATGGCTTTCTTGAAATGGTCACTCAAGAACATGAATCAGTTTTCTGTCATTTACTCCCAATGGAAGCAAACAAAGTGTGTAGTATTATGATTTTGTTTTGACACTTTACTAGAGTTTACACAAATACTGAAAGCTGTATTACAATAGACAGGATTTATAGAGTCCATTTATAACACATAGCAACTGACCAATGGCGGATTGAGGAGCTGTGTTCCGAAAGCCAATTGGAAATAGTTGCTGCTTTCAAATTTGCATATTGTCCATCCTAAATAGTATTGAAAAATAGAATTAGTCCCAAATGATAGTATGTTGAAATGAGTATGTCAAAGTTACCTGCATATTCTACTATTCATTCATTCATATTCCTTCAGCTTAGTCTCTGATTTATCAGAGGTCGCCACAGCGGAATGAACCACCAACTAATTTAGCATATGTTTTACACAGCAGATGCTCTTCCAGCAGCAACCCAGTACTGGGAAATACCCATACACTCTTGCATTCACACTCACACTCATACACTACGGCAAATTTAGTGCATCCAATTCCCCTATAGCACATGTGTTTGGACTGTGGGGGAAACCGGAGCACCCGGAGGAAACCCACGTGAACACGGGGAGAACATGCAAACTCCACACAGAAATGCCAACTTGGCCAGCCGGGGCTCGAACCAGTGACCTTCTTGATGTGAGTCCATAGTGTTAACCACTGAGCCACCGTGCCACCCTCATATTCTACTATTTCAGATAAAAATTCAGTGTAGATCTTTGCTCGCTCTAAAGGCTCTAAAGGCTATACATTGCATGTTTGATGTGAATTCAATTAGAACTGGAAACATGGGTAAAAAGTGTTAACAAACTAGAAAAACGGAAAAAATCTGTATCCGTGCTTATTGTAACGGCTAATATTTAACACAATACATTGTTAATTCAATTAGAACTACAAAGTGTTAACAAACTACAAACATGGTGGATTAATGAGAGCGACGGTTAATATTGGGTTCACACCAAACAAGGAACACTGGGTCACTCGCACTAGTGTATTTGCAAGCACGTGTCCCCTCCCATCCGAGCGTTGCCCCACCCCCCCAAAAAAAATTACTTAAAAATAATAATAATTGCATTCTCTATTGTGAAAAATATATGTATGTATACCTAAAATAATTGTGTATGTAGGAAAAAAAACAAATGCAACAAATGCATTTAGAAACAGTTGAGTTCCCCCTCCGGTCTCTGATGTCCCTACACTACCTGACAAAAGTCTTGTTGTCAATCCCAGTTGTAAGAGCAACAAATAATAACTTGACTTCTAGTTGATCATTTGGAAAAGTGGCAGAAGGTCGATTTTTTTTTTCCCAATGAATCATCTGTTGAGCTGCATCCCAATCATCCCAAATACTGCAGAAGACCTACTGGAACCCGCATGGAGCCAAGATTCTCACAGAAATCAGTCAAGTTTGGTAAAGGAAAAATCATGGTTTGGGGTTACATTCAGTATGGGGGCGTGCGAGAGATCTGCAGAGTGGACGGCAACATCAACAGCCTGAGGTATCAAGACATTTGTGCTGCCCATTACATTACAAACCACAGGAGAGGGCAAATTCTCCAGCAGGATAGCAGCGCTCCTTCTCATACTTCAGCCTCCACATCAAAGTTTCTGAAAGCAAAGAAGGTCAAGGTGCTCCAGGATTGGCCAGCCCAGTCACCAGACATGAACATTATTGAGCATGTCTGGGATAAGATGAAGGAGGAGGCATTGAAGATGAATCCAGAGAATCTTGACGAACTCTGGGAGTCCTGCAATAACGCTTTCTTTGCCATTCCAGATGACTATTAATAAGTGATTTGAGTCATTGCAGAGATGTGTGGATGCAGTCCTCCAAGCTCATGGAGTCATACACAATATTCATTCTTCTTCCACTGCACCATGACTTTATATTCTATACTGTACATTATTTCTGTTAAGTGACAAGACTTTTGTCTAAGCAAAGTCAGACCTTACTGTCCTCATTAAATAATTAAAAATCAAGGCATGATCATATTTTATTTTGCTAAAATAAGCGTAATCTAGAGGCCTTTGCCTTCATTTAAGCCACTTCTGATACCAAATGATCAACTAGAAGTCCAGTTATTATTTGTTGTTCCTAAAACTTGGATAGGCGACACGACTTTTGTCAGGTAGTGTAGAGTGTGTAGTGAAGTTTCAGCTCAAAATACCACACAAATAATGTTTTCTAGCTCTCTGAAACTGACCCTTTTAGGCTTTGATCCTAATTGTGCTGTTTTGGTGACTGTCACTTTAAATTCAAATGAGACTGTGCTCTTTTCAAAAGAGGGCGGAGCTACAAACGCCAGTGTGTCAGCATAGTGGCAATAGTGTATTTTTATATGACACGCACAAATGTTGTGTCCCCCTTGTGTGGTTCTCGTGTTTGTCTTCTTTCATAGAACAGACACTTCAAAAAAAAATTATAATTTGAAAGTATAACAATTATTGTTTTCCCAAGTGCCAGACGTTTTCAGAAAGCAAACCGAGCTAGAGTGTCCGTTCTGGCATCAGCATGCTGATTCTGGCTCTCAGCCGAGTGAAATGACAGAAAACAAAGCACCGCGACTGTCATGACGAACGTTACTGCAGCGCATCTCATTCCACCGCCTCGTGTTTTAGTGCCGCTTTCATGCAC
The DNA here is from genome assembly GCA_903798125.1 of Danio choprae. Taxonomy (NCBI): domain Eukaryota; kingdom Metazoa; phylum Chordata; class Actinopteri; order Cypriniformes; family Danionidae; genus Danio; species Danio choprae. The sequence continues at coordinate 23,783 of CAIGQW010032801.1, forward strand.
CATTTCCTTTTTACACCAAATCCAGAGCCCCTAAGAGCAGAGGACTTACAACAGCATACGTAAAAAAGAAAAAGGAGATGCTTTTAGAGTGTGTAATTTCATTTATTGTTTGACCGGGCTGACTAATACCAATTAGATTTACTTTACATAGCTGCTGGAGAAAGCCATCCAACTTTAAAAGCGCCTCAGGCAGTCAAACAAAGCTTGCAAGGCCGAATTATGACTTGATTTTAGTGCAAAATTGAGTTGGAGTATAAAGCATCGCAATAATAAAATATGCAATTTATTTTACTTATTGACTTTCTAGATTAAGACGACATGCATAATCAAAAATTACAGTGAGTGTGTACATGTTTACGGCTAAATGAGAGCACATTCTGACTTTAATCTTCAAAGATAAAGCAGACATTCAGGACTGTTTTAGTGCATTATATAACACAAAATGCGCCTTAATAACATAATTATTAGTTTAAAAGCAAAGCGCTCTAAATTACTGACTTTTCCAGGCCGCCTGAAGCCTCGTTTCTTTTCACGGCTCTGGCTCTTTGCTCGTTAGATGAGCGCATTGATTTTATGATCGTCTGCGAGGGGAAATGCAGGATAGTAAGGGTTTAATGAATTGCTCGTTATTCACTGCTTTTTGTGAGAGTCTCAAGGCACCGAATGACTCCGAATGCAACTTGAGAACTGAAAGGGAAATGCTAATGTGCGTGTCTTGTAGCAGCACCTTATAAATATTCCCCAAATGAAGTCACTGCAGAGTTTATCCACCATAACAAAGTTTATTGTTTGCGTGTGATTTTAAAGAGGTTAGTTCTGGCAAAAAATTTATAATGTTATGTATTGCACACACTAGTGCATAACATTCTCCCCCTATACTGACACTGAGGAGAAGAAACACCCCTAGTTGTTAGTTAGGGCTGCACAATAATAATAATAATAATAATAATAATAATAATAATGCATTTTATTTAAAGGCGCCTTTCTTGACACTCAAGGTCACCGTACAGGACAGCAAGAACAGACAGTTCAAATAAAAACACAATAAAAGTCAATAAAATACAATGTATTATTTCAACATTGGTCAACATGGTCCTAAGTATTCAGACCCTTTGCTCAGTATTTAGTAGAAGCCCCCTTTTGATCTAATACAGCCGTGAGTCTCTTTGGGAAAGATGCAACAAGTTTTTCGCACCTGCATTTGGGGATCCTCTGCCATTCCTCTTTGCAGCTCCTCTCCATGGTAAACGTTGGTGGACAGCCATTATTAGGTCTCTCCAGAGATGCTCAATTGGGTTTACATCAGGGCTCTGGCTGGGCCATTCAAGGATATCCAGGATATCCCTGTACTTGGCCGCATTCATCTTTCCCTCGATTGCAACCAGTCATCCTGTCCCTGCAGCTGTATACTGATGTCACTTCTGTCTTGTGCAAAGAGGACAAGACTGATTTAAAGTCGGATATTAAATACTTTCATTTAGCATACAATATCCAGATAATGTTGTCTCATGAGTTCAGTATTGAGATATGTTTCTAATCTTGACTTGAGTGTATTGTTACACCTCTAGCTGTTAGTTAGGGCTGCACAATATTTCATTTAACATTGATATCGCAGTGTGTGCATCTGCATTAGTCGCATCGCAGGATCTTCAGTGTTGAGGCAGGATTATAGTTGAATAAAGTCGTTCTCATAGCTTGATAATATTCCGATTAAACCATTAAAGGCATATTATCTGTTTTAGGCTTGATGTTGTTAATTAATTCAATCTTTATCGAGTGCAAAGAGGACAAAACTGTGACACTTTAGTCACAATTCACGCTATTAACTACTGGCTTACTACCTGTCTGTTATTGTGATGTTCACTGTTTTTTTAGTAGTGATAAAATCTAAACCCAATTTGCACCTTACTATTAACAAGCAGCTAATTAGGAGTTTACTGAGCTAATAGTCTTAGTTAATGGTTTATTAGCATGAATTGTAACTAAAAATTAAGTGTTACCCAAAACTGATTTAAAGTCTATTCAAGTTCACCACCTTAAATCTATACAAAATTAGTAGGGCAGTAGGGCCTACATATTATAGTATTATTGCTTTTACCATATGTTGAAGAGTATATCTAGATAATGTTCAGATAGGTATCGAATCTTGACTTGAGTGTATTGTTACATCTCTAGCTGTTAGTTAGGGCTGCACAATATATCATTTAACATCGATATCGCAGTGTGTGCATCTGCATTAGTCGCATCGCAGGATCTTCAGTGTTGAGGCAGGATTATAGTTGACCAGGAGCCACAGTTGAAAATGCATGATTTGTGCAGTCACTGCAAATGGTGAACCATAAAGTTACTAAAACATAACCATTTCCTTGTGTTTTTAAAGGGGTTAGTTCTTGCAAAAATTAAAAATGTTATTAATAACACATCAGCGCACAGCACTCTCTTGAATGTGCGCCCTATACTGACACTGAGGAGAAGAAATAGTTGAATAAAGTTGTTATTTTTGTTTTATGTGCGCATAAAGGTATCCTCATAGCTTGATAATATTTAAATTGAACCATGAAAGGCATGTGGACCATTTTAGGGATGTTTTGAATTAATTAATTCAACTTCATTCATTCATTCATTCATTCATTTTCTTTTCGGCTTAGTCCCTTTATTAATCTGGGGTCGCCACAGCGAAATGAACCGCCAACTTATCCAGCATATGTTTTACACAGCGGATGCCCTTCCAGCTGCAACCCATCACTGGAAAACATCCACACACACTCATTCACACACATACACTATGGACAATTTAGCTTACCCAATTCACCTATAGCGCATGTCTTTGGACTTGTGGGGGAAACCGGAGCACCCGGAGGAAACCCACGCCAACACGGAGAGAACATGCAAACTCCACACAGAAATGCCAACTGACCCAGCCGAGGCTCGAACCAGCGACCTTCTTGCTGTGAGGCGATCGTGCTACTCACTGCGCCACTGTGCAGCCCCTATATATCTATATATATATTTATTTATTTTATTTTTTTACAATAAATGATAAACATTGAATTTTTTAAAAAGTTAAACATCATATAATTTGTGTACATTATATTTCCCATATTTTTATAACCCATCCTCATTTGAAACATGGAAAGATATTTGGCCCATTCTCAAATGATAGATTTCCTCACACTGATGTGGATCATTACTGTGAAGCGAGACACTAGAACACACACACACACACACACACACACACACACACATAGAACAACCACACACAACACAAACATATACGCACACACAAACACAACACACATGCACAACCCACTCACAAACACAAGCCGATTTATGTGCACATACATAACACACGTGCACATGCATGCACACAACACACAAGCACACACAAATTAATTATGAATAGTTGTATTCTGATGTCACCTCTGTCTTGTGCAAAGAGGACAAAAGCTGATTTAAAGTCTTTCATTTAGCATAGAATATCGAAATAATGTTGTACCCTGAGTTCAGTATTGAGATGTATCGAATCATGACTTGAGTGTATTCTTACACCTCTAGTTGTTAGTTAGGGCTGCACAATATATCGTAATAAACATACATACAACGATAATAATCGTATAAACATTGATATTGCAATCCGCGCATACTCAATAGTCAAATCATAGGATCTCAGTGTTGAGGCAGGATTATAGTTGACCAGGAGCCCCCGTTGAAAATGCATGATTTATGCAGTCACTGCCCATTTTAACCATGAAGTTACTAAAACGTTTAATATTTGCATGTGTTTTTAAGGCATGTGATTGTATAGGCACTTCACCCAGTTTAAAGCAGTTCAAGCATAATACATTATAATTAATTGTATTAAGTGTGGTTTATTTATAAACTAATTTCGAGAGGATCACGTGCTTAGGACTGAACACAGCCGGCATCGCATCAGCTCAGTTTATTGCACCAATCAGACACTACAAATAACCAGAGTTTTTCACTCTAGTCATCCTCGTCTTGAAGAATCCCCCCTTCCACCCCTACTCCTTCCTTTCTCCTGACTGGGCGGCACGGCGGCCCAGTGGCTAGCACTGTTGCCTCACAGCAAGAACACCACTGGTTTTTGCCCCTCACCAGGCCGGTCGGCGTTTCTGTGCGGAGTTTGCATGTTCTCCCCGTGCTCGCGTGGGTTTTCCCCGGGCTTCCCGGTTTCCTCCCACCATCCAAAGACATTCACCATAAGTAAATTGACTTCTCAAAAATAACATCTTAAGAAATATCTCAAGCATGTTCACAGCAGGGGAGTTCTCGAGACCTACCTGAGCTCAAACTCCCCTCTCGCCCTTCAAACGGGAGGGAGCCCCGGGCTCGAGGATATTCTGAGCTCAGGGCTCTCTCCCGGGACAGCACGCCAAATACGCTTTATTATCAATCATCAGCTAAGTGTGAACTCTTGAAAGATTCATTGTATTTGGGTATTTATATGAGGACTATACACTGGTATTTTACATGACATGATTATTCAGTTCGTATACCTGAATACTGCTAGACTCGCAGAAAACATTTCTTTTCATTTTCATTTGTACCGTTTTATCAATGCTTGTGATTGGCTTATTATTTCGTAAGCAGATGCACTTTAAAAAAAGCATCCTAATCAAATGTAAACTAATGGATTCTTTCCAAACAGGGCTATTCACTTGATCAGGTGACATGACATTGCACTATGTATCGCAATCATTTTTTTACAATATCGTGCAGCCCGAATGTTAGTAGACTCCGAATGAATCTTGACTGAACTGAAAGGGAAATGCTAATGTGTGTGTCTTGTAGCAGCACCTTATAAATATTCCCCAAATGAAGCGCAAACAAGCGGCTCCAGCACTGCGCTGTGGTTTTGCTTGACATACAGCAGACATCAGAGGCGCTTCAGGCTTCAGCAGTGCTGGCAGATTCACAGGCTGTTCCTCAACAAGTCTGGATGTGTGCCGGAGCTGGAGACACCGGGAGAGAGTCGCCGTGTGTGTGTGTGCGTGTGTGTGTGTGCGTGTGTGTGTGTGTGTGTGTGTGTGTGTGTGTGTGTGTCTGTGAGACTGTGTGTGTGTGTGTGTGTGTGTGTGTGTGTGTGTGTGTGTGTGTGTGTGACTCTCCTGCAGTCCAACTTCTCAGGGACTGCCAGAGATCTGATCAAATCCAGAAGCATGGCACTGGAGCTCCTGCTAAAGTGAAGCCAGCTTTAGGACAGGAGTATTATTAGAGCTGGTTTGCAGTGCTTGGCCTGTCACTCAAAAGCAGGTGGACTGCGTGTGTGTGTGTGTGTACTGGTTTAGGTGGTTTACAAGGACAGTCAAAAGAGTTTTTACTGTATAAACTACATTACGTGTGTGTGTGTCTCCATGTTATGCATGTTTGTATATATGTGCATGATTGTGTGCATGTGTTTGTGTGTGTATATGTGTCCCTGTTATGCATGTTTGTGTATCTATACATGATTGTTTGCATGTGTTTGCGTGCGTGGGTGTGTGTGTGTGTGTATATGTGCATGATTTTGTGCATGTGTTTGTGTGTGTGTGTGTGTTTGTTGTGTGGTTATGTATATGCTTGTGTGTTATGTGTGTGATTGTATGTGTTTGTGTGTGCTTGTGTGTTGTGTGCATGCATGTGCACATGTGTTATGTATGTGCACATAAGTCGGCTTGTGTTTGTGAGTGGGTTGTGCATGTGTGTTGTGTTTGTGT
>CAIGQW010032821.1:1650-13956 GCA_903798125.1 Danio choprae
AGATCTTGTCCTTTCGGTCATGACCCAAAGCTCATGACCATAGGTGAGAGTAAGAATGTAGATTGACCGGTAAATCGAGAGCTTTGCCTTTCGGCTCAGCTCCTTCTTCACCACAACGGACCGCTATATCGACCGCATTACTGCTGCCGCTGCACCAATCCGCCTGTCAATCTGACGTTCCATCCTTCCCTCACTCGTGAACAAAACCCCAAGATACTTGACCTCCTCCACCTGGGGTAAGGACTTTCCTCCAACCTGGAGATGATTTATACGATTTTATTGAGGATCATTTACACTTTTATTTTTTAATTAAACAATTCTACAAAATACTTCAAAACTAGCAAATACTTTTCAGATAAATGTGTTTTTTTAACACTTAAAATACATTTTAAATAAATAAAACCGATATAAGACAGTATAAAAGCCGTATTTATGTAAAAAACATCATCATGATCATTATTTTTATTATTATTATTATTATTATTATTATTATTATTATTAAATGCATTGATTAATATTTAAACTAAACAAATAAATACTGATTAGCTTCAAATGAATTAAGCAAGTAAATTTATCTGAGTGTATTAATGTAAATAAAACCGCACTTAATCGATATAATTAGTAAACAAGTCATTTAAATAAATAAATAAATAATAAATTACAACAGTATTTTTTGCAAATATATGAATCACTTTGGGCCTCACAGTGGCGCAGTGGGTAGCACGTTCGCCTCACAGCAAGAAGGTCGCTGATCGCTGGTTCGAGCCTCGGCTGGGTCAGTTGGCCTTTCTGTGTGGAGTTTGCATGTTCTCCCTGTGTTGGCGTGGGTTTCCTCCGGGTGCTCCGGTTTCCCCCACAAGTCCAAAGACATGCGCTATAGGTGAATTGGGTAAGCTAAATTGTCCATAGTGTATGAGTGTGAATGAGTGTGAATGGGTGTGTATGGATGTTTCCCAGAGATGGGTTGCAGCTGGAAGGGCATCCGCTGCGTAAAACATATGCTGGATAAGTTGGCGGTTCATTCCGCTGTGGCGACCCCAGATTAATAAAGGGACTAAGCCGAAATGAAAATGAATGAATGAATGAATGAATGAATCACTTTATAAATATAAATCATATAATAAACTATAAATAAAAAGACTTAAAATTACAATATAACAAATACTAATACTAATAATAATTAAATACATTTTCTGATGATATAAAGTCTCCTTTAACCGCCATTGAGGTAGTTGTTAAATAAAATTATAAGACCAAGATAAAATGATGTACTATTTTTGCTTTGTATTTACTTTATATTCAATATCACGTTTCTTATGTCTCACATGGATGGTGATCATAGATAATAATGATTTCACCCCTTATTTAATTTGTAAATGGTTTTAATGAGGCTGCACGGTGGCGCAGTGGGTTGCACGATCGCCTCACAGCAAGAAGGTCGCTGGTTCGAGCCCCGGCTGGGTCAGTTGGCGTTTCTGTGTGGAGTTTGCATGTTCTCCCTGTGTTGGCGTGGGTTTCCTCCGGGTGCTCCGGTTTCCCCCACAAGTCCAAAGACATACAGTATAGGTGAATTGGGTAAGCTAAATTGTCTGTAGTGTATGTGTGTGAATGGGTGTGTATGGATGTTTCCCAGTGATGGGTTGCAGCTGGAAGGGCATCCGCTGTGTAAAACATATGCTGGATAAGTTAGTGGTTCATTCCGCTGTGGCGACCCCAGATTAATAAAGGGACTAAGCCGAAAAGAAAATGAATGAATGAATGAATGGTTTTAATGATGGTGTTACTGGCCTGATCGCTCCAGTATAAAAACCACATTCATCAAAACATCCGAATAAATATTTCTGTAAACATCCCACTGGGTCAAAATCCTGAATATGGGTCAAATTGCATCAAAGTAAGTTTGTCCTCAAATTGCTACTGTGTGTAGGACTACTTTTTCAGTCAAAGCCTACTGTAGTGTCTTGTAAGCTGAGAAAATATGATAAGCTATTCCATCTCTGCTAATGAAGGACTACTGAGACCTTCCAAGCACGGGATGGGTCCTCCTGGCGTGGCAGAGTTCATCACAGCTCCAATACACATCTCTGCCACTTGCTTACAGTAACCATGTGCTTTTCACCATACACAATTCATCTGCTCGTGATCTTCTTTCATATAACTTTACCATGTTTGGTGTTATTTGATAGTTTATGACTTCAGCATTGTAGTGATGAACTCAGAGACATTGATGTATTTTAATATACAGTCTATTTACTATTGTTGAGTCATGGCCTGAGGAGAGCATGTTAATGTACTTCTCCTCTACTGTATCTCCTCAACTTTGCTTTCATGTTCAGCTGGTTTTGGGGGTTGGTTTTCACTCATGTTTGATAATGCTTTGCTCAGGTTATAAGAAGGAAAGGTAATTGTTGATCAGGGAAAATGGCTTTTACCCGCACACCGGTGCGTAGCATCATCTGCTAACAAAGGCAGTTTCCCTGTCTTTGCTGCTCAACAGTGCATAAGTTACAGCTAAGTTTCTCTATACAGTATGTTAGTTTGTTTCTACTGTGTGTATACTTACACATGTAACTTAATAAACAACTTTGCCTGCTTTAAGGCGTTGAGATTCTCTCTTCATCAATGACGATAACAACATTAATGGAGTCAGATTAATTACAATGAAGTCAGATAAATAATTGATTTAAACACGCCATCCTTCAACTGCTTTCTGTTTCCGATTATTGGTTCAGAACAGCAGTGTAAGCATTAAGACTTACAGTTTTGATGTGATTTTTTACATACGGAGCTTTCAATGCGCTCACAACCTGTCGGAACTACTTTTGCTGCGCGTTTATCACTTACGAATGTTCATTAGCCAATCAAAATCAAGCATTCAACAGCCCAGTGGTATTTAATCCTCTTGTATTTATTGTAATATATTATCCTGTCGCAACCCCTGAGGAAAGGTGTGAGCAGGAAGATTTGAATTTCTACATTAGAAGGGCGCTAATAGTTTATACTGTATATGAAATGAAGGCGAACAGCGCCCCCCCGCGGTCGCAAGCAGTGCGCGCACTCAACATCAGCGCAGCATTATATTATTAATTCCTCAGCGGGTCACACTCAGAGCATTAGTGTTTCCAGATTCAGGTCTCTCAATGTGTTTTTATTCTCTCCTGTAGCTTGTGAAGCATGGAGTACGCGAAAACATTAGTTCCTACATCTTTAATGAGGTAAGACGCTATAACAGCTAACGTATTTTAGGATTTACAGCCCAGCAACACTGTTGAGGAGGCGTTTATGTAAATAAACGGTTAAAATTCGTCATGGATTTGCTCTGTCTCGATTTTAACGAACTAATACAGTCGCAACACTTAACATTAATGTTTAGTTTTAATTTCACAAATGTTAGGATGTTGTCTAACGCACAATTTACTTACAATAGTGTAAAATAAGACAAACCCAATCACTCGGTTAAATTTAATTACAATTTTAACCAAGAGGTTGCATGGTTTGGTCCATATTTGACCCACATTTGGTTTGAAACACCCTCAAAAAAGTGGTGTTTATGCTTATACACATAGAATAACAATAGACAGTATTACTAAATAAACATTAAACCTAAATTAATAAATACCGTTATCGTCAATGCACAAATTGGCCCTTATTATACATTGGATTATTGCTGCATTTTATGCATGTATTTGTATTTATATATCTATTTAATCTTAGTTTACATTAATATTTAGTTGAATTGAATTCATTTATTTGTGTGTTTGTTTTTAATATTGTATTTGCTGCTAGATTTCTTAACTGTACTGAGTTTGATTAAGGGTAAGAAAGTTTCAACCAATTTTGACCTTAGTATTATATCTCTCTAATTGACGAGCATCAATGAAAACTATTAAACTATAAAGCAGATATAAAGAGCTATAAAGATTTCCTAATGTTATAAGTAAAGATGATCAAATACTATTTCAGTCTTTACAGCTTAAAGTGTAACGTACAGTTTAATGCTGTTTTTTGGCTCAGTGTAATAGTCAAAACTAGTCTAAACGTAATGTTATTTATAATAATAAAGTCCATAAATGCACAAACCAAATAGTTAAATTGCTGTAAAATGTGAAGCATTTCATTAAAAACAGTGAGTGATCTGAACTGTTTGCTGAATTAAAGTAAATAGTTCGTTTCCTGTTTATATAAGCACAACTCACTCTTATGCAAAGCTGCTCAGTGTCAGATTGCCTGAAACTCCTAAATCCTGTTATAAAGCTGTTATTTCAGGAATTCAGACAAGCTGCAGGCAGAAAAACTACAGGTCAAGTGTTGTTTAAAGGGATAGTTCACCCAAAAATGAAATTTCCTGTTCATTTACTCACCCACAGGTCATCCAAGATGTAGGTGGATTTTTTTCTCCAGTAGATTTTGAGCTGAGTCTGTGCTCCTTGGTGATTGATATAATGGCAGTGAATGGTGACAGGTTTTTTTAGATTGAAAATAAACACATACAAACGAGTCCAAATCAATAGCCGTGACTCCTGATGACACACCGAAGGCTTGTAAAGAGGAGTGATCACTCCGGGTAAGAAATTAAACGTTATTTACAATATTATTAGCTTTAATCCACAGCCTCGTCAAACAGCTCTCGGCGCGTGTGTGAATCTAGTCCATTGTCGCCCTTTCGCTTGTGGATTAAAGCTAATAATATTGTAAATAATGTTCAATTTCTTACACGGATCAATCGTTTCACTTCACAAGACTTCGGTGTGTCATCAGGAGCCATGGGAATTGTTTGTTTGTGTTTATTTTAATCTAAAAAAAAACCTGTCACCATTCACTGCCATTATATAAATCACTAAGAACAAACGGATTCAGCTCAAAATCCTTTTTAATGTTCTGCCTCGGCTGGGTCAGTTGGCATTTCTGTGTGGAGTTTGCATGTTCTCCCCGGGTGTTAAGCCGAAAAGAAAATGAATGAATGAATGAATGAATATCCCTTTAAGGGTCTAAGTTCAGTTACTCCTACACCTCAGTCTCTCTCTCTCTCTCTTTCTCTCTCTCTCTCTCTCAGGGTTGCCAGGTTTTCACAACAAAAGTAGCCCAATGGTCAATCAAAAGTAGCCCAAAACTAGCACAATGGCCATTTAAATGAACACAAACCCAGCACAAAATCACTATTTTACCTCACTGAATACATTGTAGGCTTTCTGTTGCTTTTTTTTTTTCTTATAGAGATGTTATAGATGGAGAGCATATGTTAGAGATGGAAAGCGGTTTGGGGGATTGAAGGGTATCTTAACCCGAGGACACAGATCAGCTGTAGCCCGACTTGATATCACTGCTCTCTCTATATCTATCTCTGTGTTTGTGTGTGTACTTGTTTATGTGGTTTAGGAGGACATGAAATTGAATAATGACATGGGTATGACCTAGTTGTACTCTATTAAAGTGGTTAACAAGGACATGCCCTGTCTTCTTGTAATATAAAAAAATTATGATATTCATAATTTGTTGTGTTGGGTTTAAGGGTATGGTTAGGGTAGGGCCAAATAATAAGTGGTTTTTACAGTATAAAATAGTGCTGCGAACACTTATTGGACAAAAAACTGACATTGTGATATTTTGTTTGTCTGCGAGTATGTTATATTGCGCTATTAATAGAATTTCAGAAGATGACTTGAGTTACTCTGTTTGGCAAGAGTTTGGCAAATTTGACATTGACTGGGATGATTTTGTTGGGGAGTGCATCTGCAAAAAGATGAAAACAGCAGAACAAATATATATAAAATAAACAAAATGAACACCGCTTCATGTTTTTGGAAAAGTCTATTGGCACTGAGGTTCAGAAACGCAATAATCAAATGTAAAATAACACCTTTAGTGTATAAATAATTATTCACAATTAATCTTTGCTAATGTGGCCAACTATAATTTCTTGAGCCCAAATGGTTTAAATTAGCTTGCAATCTTACAGCCACAGGCCTTAAAAATACATTTTAATGAACATCTTTTACACTATTACATTATATTCATCCTAACATGACATTACTGTCAAGTGTCTGTTCTGTGTTTTCCTTGTCATGTGATTCCTTTGTTCTGTTTCCCGCCGTTTCCCATGTTCATTATTTTCCCGTTATTCCCATTTTTTCCCATTTTTTCCCATTATTGTCCCATTAGCCCTCTTGTATTTATACCCCTTAGTTTGTTTCCTTCGTTGTCCAGTATTGTATTGTCAGCACGTCTTTATGATCGTCCTCCCATGTCGTCTCCATCCCCTTATTCCTGTATGTTGATGTTCCAGTGTTTCCCGTGAGTTTGTAAATAAATTTGTCTATGTTTTTGATAATCCCCGTGTTTTCGTACTTTTGTGGACAGTTGAGCATGACAATTACAGATCCTGATGCGACTATTGCAGATTCGCACATTGTGATATCGATGCTGAGACTATATATTGTGCAGCCCTAGTGTAAAATATATTATGCCTAACCTTATATACAAGTGTGTGTGTGTGTGTGTGTGGTAGGTCTGTGTCGTCGGTTCAGACGTCTCTGGCTCAGCGAATGTTGCCTCCTCCTCAGCCGCGGCCATATAAAGTCTGCACACCGAACCGGCGGCGGAGGAAAGGCTTCACAGCCACCTCTCTGGCAGACCTCATGGAGCAGGTCAGATATGCAGAGCTGAACTCAATACAGCTAAACTAGTCATTTCAGTGGGTTTGAAAAAAGTATTTCATGCTTACCAATAGTGCAACAGTCTGGATCTGAGATCTCTTTCATCTCCTCCATTGGGGAAATGATTTCTAAAGTCCACCTAAAACAGAATTAGCGTTTTTAGCAGTATCTGTTAGCCGTAAACCCTTCAAGTTCACCCAAAAATTAAATACTTACCCTTAAGACATCCTATAATTAAGTGGTTCTTAAATTGGGGATGCAGGCACTGCAAAATTGGTGCAGACCATCACCTGAAAAAGAAAAGAAGGAAAAAAGTAAACAGCCAACGCACATATGAGAGGGAAGGTCTGTGGGTGGACGTTGCCTTTCTTTGATGATTCAATCTATTACTGTGAAAGCTATTTTTTTTTAATAGGTTTAAAGATGGACGTGGCCAAGTAAGTTTGAGAACCAGTGCTGTAATTGATTAGATGCGACTAAAATAAGTTAAATACAGTTAAAAAACAACTATCCTGGGCTTTTCCAGCTCTAAAATGGCAAATGCTGGCTGATTTTTGTTATCAGGAGTCAAAAAGAAGTCTAATAAAATGCATTCATCTATAATAAAATGCATTCATCTATAATGAAATGTGCCTCATGTGGCTCTGATAAGTGAATAAAGGTCACTTTTTTGTAGTAAAATATCCTAATTTAATACTTTATAACTTCTTTTTATGCTTTATTAACAAGAACCAGCATGTGCCGTTTCATTATACAACAAAACCACATTTTACATTTACTTGAAATGATTAAAATGAGAAAAGAAAAATTAAATAAAAGAAAATAATAAAAAGGAGGAGAGGGCACATAATCATCCATTTACATACAAATATATTATACAAATATTTTTTTCAAATGTAGTTAAGAAAAGTTATTAAATTCGCTTCTTTTTCATACAGAAAATGAATACAAACATTTTATGCAAGAAGCATATACTAACAATATTAATAGCTTCTCTATTTTTAGACTTATAATGCTTATAAAAGTGATTTCCAACGTCTGAGGAGTGCCCTCCATTGTAGTCTTCTTCATTTGAGGTACAGTTTTTGGTGCATCAGCGCTATCAGCTGGACAGGAGTGAGCTTTTCTATCTCAAGCGTGACGTGTGTGCGCAGTTGAAATGAAGTGGAAGCGCAGTGAAGAGAGACAGACAAAACACACTCCTGTCCAGCTGATGGCGCTAATCAGCTAAGACTTGAAGTTGTTTTTTTATTTTGTTTTGAAAATTCCTTAAAGAAAAATATATTATGCAATCCATATGATCGGGATGGTTTTAATGTTGTTAAAAATTAAACATTAAAAATAGTTCCTCTATATGTATGTTTCCTTAACAATCTATTTAAAGGGGTGGTCCACAGTGTATATTTAAGGCTTGGTTGTGTATATAAGATGCAAAGCAATGTGTGCTCATGCTTCACTTGTAGAAAATCACGTTATTATTTCATATATCTTGCTTTCATTATATACAGCTATTCAGCTAACATGAAAACGACTCTCATATTTCCTAGTTCCTCCGAAAGGCCCGCCCTCAAGAGGCTCTGATTGATCAGCTAACATAATGTGCTGTGATTTACGGATCGGCTCCACGTCACGCCCCTACAACCACGAGCTTTTGCGCTGTGTAAACAGAGAAGCTGTTAGCAGGATTAGCTGCCTGAATCAGACAGAAAAATGAAAAGCCTGCTCTCTAAAATAAAATCTGACAAGTCTCTTTCACATATATTTGGAATAAGCATGTGTAAGTAATATGAAACATTCTCATATCTTTAGCGAGTTGGTTATTTGATATGTAGAACATTCGGAAAGCAGCCGCATAGAGAGACACGCATAGAGAGACACACATAGAGAGACACAGCATGTGCTGCTGAAGATTGTGGCCGTTTACAGGGGTTTGACTGATTAATATGAATTTGTAGCTAAATTGTTAGCGGTGCCAAACAGCATTTCTCGTTGTTTACGTCCTCGCTACAGCATTACGCTAGAAACTGTGCATGTAGTGGATCAATTTTAACAAATAAAAACACTTACAATCCACAGCTTCGTCGGTTGGAGGAGTTTTTAGCCAAATCCAGCTCTGAACTGGGAGAGATTCTGGAAATTCTCCTTTGTCAAATGCTAGATATATATTGTGTATAAGTCTCTGGAACACAATTAAATTAAACTGTAAGCACTTCTCTCTTTGTGTCGTGTCCTTTGGAAGCCCAAATACAGAAAAAGAAGGATCTCTGAGGAAAATCAGCGTTTGGACGGCACATCGTCCACACACCGTCGCTGCGCAGGGTGCGTGGTGAATGCACGTAACCGGAAGCCCTTGTGATCTCACTAGCCCGGATGTATTTTTTTGTAGTCCCCAAACTTTGTTCGCTGTAGGCTTTGCTAAGCTAACTCTGTAAAACCCTTTGCATTGAACTTTGAGCGTCTTACATTCAGAGATGTTGTTTATGTTCACACAGCTACATTACACATCAGCAAAAGTTTAAAATATGATATCATAGTGGAAAGCTCCTTTAATTAAAATAGTGGTATCAATTGTTTTCTCATAGTTGTGATGTCAATAAAATAATGTCCATCTCTCTCTCAATTCAATTCAAAAGAGCTTCATTGGCCTGACTTGTCAGGTATTGCTAAAGCATTGCAGGTTACATAAACAAAGAATAAAATCATAAAATGACTATATAATGCATATATGCATACAGGAAAAAACACACAATTAGAATTTAGATAAATACATACAGAAATAATATAGAAAATATACTAATATTGGAGGATTAAAATGAAAATGAAAGAGAAAAAATTATATTATTATTAAAATATAACAAAATAGTAATAATAATAATAATCTCTCTCTCCCTCTCTCAGGTGGGCAGCTCTTTCCTGATAGCCTGTCAGATGCTCACGCTGGTGCTGGAGGATGATGGGACGGTGGTGGACTCTGAGGCCTTCTTTCAGTCTCTGCCCACTAATACTCCATTCATGGTCCTGGACAAAGGAGACGTCTGGACACCCAGCAAACTGGTATTGCATAGGGGGATAGAGGAAAACATATACACGCAACATACACACAATACATCCAGATTTCCTCCCTTACACTGCAAATAGGAATTATGTTCAACAAGATAATGCTTTGAATTAGGGCTGAACTGTATATCGTTTGAGCATCGATATCGCAATGTGTGTATCTGCAATAGTCATATCGCAGTTTGTTATTATTATTTATTAAAGATTAATAGATAAAGGGGCGGCACAGTGGGTAGCGCTGTCGCCTCACAGCAAAAAGGTCGCTGGTTTGAGCCCCGGCTGGGTCAGTTGGCATTTCTGTGTGGAGTTTGCATGTTCTCCCTGTGTTGGCGTGGGTTTCCTCCGGGTGCTCCGGTTTCCCCCACAGGTCCAAAGACATGCTCTATAGGTGAATTGGGTAAGCTAAATTGTCCGTAGTGTATGTGAATGAGTGTGTATGGGTGTTTCCCATTACTGGGTTGCAGCTGGAAGGGCATCCGCTGCGTAAAAGTGACTAAAAAAAATGAATGAATAAAAGATAAAGATATTATTAAATATAATTATTTTTTGTTATTATTTATTCAATGATTACCATGTTATGTTACATTTGATTGTTCAATTTCTGTACTTGAATACTGTTAGACTCCCCCGGAAAACCATAAAGCGCTGTTTATTTATTTATTTTTGCTTGTAATTTATTATAATTTATGCAGATGCACTGCACAGAAAAAGACTTGATCATCCCAGTCGATCGAAATTAATGAAATCTTTCCAAATAGAGCTGTTCAAATAATCAGGTGAAATTATTCATATCGCAATAAATATTGCAGTTAAAACAAAATATCGCAATGTCAGATTTTTCCAATATCATGCCGCCCTACTTTGTATTTGACTTGTATTTAGTTTTTGATTAAAAAAATTAAAGCCATCAATTAATTTACATACATTCATTCATTCATTCTCTTTTCGGCTTAGTCCCTTTATTAATCTGGGGTCGCCACAGCGGAATGAACCGCCAACTTATCCAGCATATGTTTTACGCAGCAGATGCCCTTCCATCTGCAACCCATCACTGGGAAACAACCATACATACCCATTCACACTCATACACTACGGACAATTTAGCTTACCCAATTCACCTATAGCGCATGTCTTTGGACTGTGGGGGAAACCGGAGCACCCGGAGGAAACCCACGCCAACACGGGGAGAACATGCAAACTCCACACAGAAACGCTAACTGACCAAGCCGAGGCTCGAACCAGCGACCTTCTTGCTGTGAGGCGATCGTGCTACCCACTGCGTCACCGTGCAGCCCTAATTTACATACATACACATTTTATATTTTATTTAATTCATAAGCTCGTAAAAATAAATCATCTAAAGGAAAGAGAAATATATCAAATAAAATGTAAAAAAAAGAAAAGAATAATTTTATAAATGAATTAAGAAACAGTCACTGTTTATTATTATTATAATTATTAATTAATTTATTTGATCAGTAAGGACTATTAACACTGTTTAGTCAACATGCAAATGTGTTATTAAATTACTGAAAAAACTTGAAAACAAGAATAAAAAAAATAACTAATAAAAATATGAAAAAGAAACAGCAAAAACGACAAAAACTTTCATTATTCATTCATTCATTTTCATTTTGGCTTAGTCCCTTTATTAATCTGGGGTCGCCACAGCGGAATGAACCGCCAACTTATCCAGCATATGTTTTACGCAGCAGATGCCTTTCCATCTGCAACCCATCACTGGGAAACATCCACACATACCCATTCACACTCATACACTACGGACAATTTAGCTTACCCAATTCACCTATACCGCATGTCTTTGAACTTGTGGGGGAAACCGGAGCACCCGGAGGAAACCCACGCCAACACAGGGAGAACATGCAAACTCCACACAGAAACACCAACTGACCCAGCCGTGGCTCGAACCAGTGACCTTCTTGCTGTGAGGTGATTGTGCTACCCACTGCGCTACCGTGCGGCCCAAACTTTCATTATTTATAAGTAAATTAAAAATTGTATGCTGTTTTATTCATAACGCGGCAGTGAAGTTATGTCGAGCTGTGCTTTCTGTGTTTCATAATCTCTGCTTATGAAGTGAACAATAGAGCAGGTTTGAAACTGGATTGAGGACAGGATTAATCCCAAGTGTTTCTTCATTTGCAGCTGCTCGTTTATCAGTTGTTTTCCTACTCACAAGTTTTGAAACGGTCGTCATCATTTGTTTTATCTTTTAAAGCATATTAATTTCATCACTTATTAAACCATCAGTTTTTCAGCTTTTAACAACCAGCATCTAGCCAGAACTCTGATGACACAATCGCCTCTCTCGTTCAGTCCATTTGTCCCACAAGATGTTTGTTTTGTCTTTAATCCATATTTCACAGGTTCTGCCAAGTTTCAGACAGCCGAGGAGAAGTGGGATTGCCAAACTGAGCTTTGACCTGTACAAGCTGAACCCGAAGGATTTTCTGGGCTGCCTCACCGTTAAAGCCACACTTTATGAGATATACACACTCTCATATGACATCAAGTGTACCAGAGCCAAGTACTTTCTGATGTGAGTCATCCACACACACACACACACACACACACA
>CAIGQW010032825.1:0-12693 GCA_903798125.1 Danio choprae
ACTCTTTCACTCCTCAGTGCACAAATATAACATTATTAGCCTTTTGTTGAAAGCCACAACATTGACCAATTCTAAAATTGTACTCCTGATGTTATTTGCTGGTTGTAAATATGTGGTGTTCACACCGTAGTCTACTAATCTAAAGTAGTAACAAATTTCATTATTAATTTTATTGATTAGTTGTTGCAATCCTACTATATTTACACTGAAGAAAACTATTTATTAGTTAACTTTGCTTTTTTTAAATTAGTAAACCCTAAATTATTAATTTAGGTAAATGAACTGTGCATAATTATAAAAATCAAGTCAACTTAAAAGTTCCAATTTACAGTGGGTTTACTCACTATTTTAAGTAAAGAAACGAATCGCTTATTACAGTGTAGTTACATTTATCATACTGTTTTTGTTTTTAATTCTCTTACATTTTCAATGTTTTTGCTGATTCTTTTTTTTTTTTTTACTGTTTTGTACATTTACAAAGGTTTTATTTTAGTTAATTAAGAGTTAATTAAGTTTTGTTTTAAGTGACAATTAAAATACATTATTTTACTATTGTGCAAAATTTTATTGATCAAACGTGTCAGTAAATTATTGATCAATATAAATTATTGATCAAACGTGTCAGTAAAGACTGAAATCATTTGACAATTGACATTTGACAATGAACACTGCAGTCATTTTTGCTTAATTTAAGATCACAGGTAAATGTATATTTTAAAACATTAAAAAAATGTTATTATTTATTTTTTCAAATGCAGCCTGAAACATTTTTCTGAACTTCTGGTAGCTTAAATTGGAAAAGTAATTACTTTTAAATGTAATTTTGTGGCCCCACTTATGCGTATTCTTTCTTCTAATTGTCTTCAATCTGATTTTTCTTCCCCCCAATATTGTACATTACAAACGTTTTATTCTTTGATAGGAGATTGTCATCTTTAAAGACAACTTTTTTTTGCTAAATCTTTCATGTGGTGACGTTATAGGCAGAAGTCCTAATTAAGGTTTATTTTTAACCTTCTATATTTAGCTGGTGGCCTTTGAATGTGTGGATTGATGCTGATTGCCATAACATGTACTTAATGATAGTGAAAGCTAAAAATGTAAACGCTCATGACCAAAGTGACGCTGTACTCGAGCTAATTGGGCCTTTCTGCTTTCAGTTTGATTCAATGGAGGCTATTTTAGTGCTTGCAAGGCAATCACAATTACTCTACGAGGTTGCGACCCGCCTTGGGATTTGGTAGTTTTCACCGTTTTCCCAAATGACTGGCAGAGACCTGTGTGTGTCCAGGTGGAAAATGATGTATGCGCTTCAAAAGCAATATTATTAGGTCTCTGACACTCTTAATTATCAGTCCATTTTTGGCTCCATCAAAACCTGGATTTGAATTGGGGGTTAAAAAAAAAAAAACTTGGCTAATAATTATTATTAGAAAAATAAATAAAAAGTTTACAATTTGTTTTTTTTTTATATTGCAAGTTTTCTAAATGTTTAACTATGCAAATTATGTATTATATAGTTAAATATGTGCTCATTTGTATACTTAAGTCGTGTTCAAAATTTATTTATTTCTTTTTTTTTACCTGTAAAGTCAGGTTTTTACAAATGGGAATTTGGGTGTTTCTTTTTATCACTCCATAAATGATAAAACGCTGGCAACGAATCCCCCCCCCACATTAAAAGATTTTTCCCACAATGTTTTATACAAGCAGCCAAATTATGTTTGAACATGAAAAAAAAAAAAAAACTTCAGACTTTTAATAATTTTTAATTAAATCTTTAATAAATCGGTTTAATTTTGAGGAAACTTTTTTTTTTTTTTTTTTTTTTTAATCATAAATTGCATATTATAATGGAAATCTACAGACACAAGTTGACAAAGGTGCTATAAAAGAAACCGTTCCTTAAATTGACTGAAAAAATGCTTCATGAAAAGCCAAAAAGACCAAAATCTCAAAACTGACATGCATGAAATATTTGATAACAAATATTTCAAATAACAAAGAATATTTGTTTTTACCTGTATTTCCTAGTCTTTATTTATTTATTTATTTATTTATTTGTTTTTAAAAGATAAGCTATTTTTATGCTTTTTGCTGCATTAAAAAAAAAACATTCATTAGACTAATGGTCACCAGTAGCCACTTTTAATACTCATCAAACCAGCAGGTGGTTATTTATTATTATTATTTTTATTGGGACTGGTTTGTATAAGGACATTAAGACAATCTGCTGATTAATAGGGAAGCGTTTAATTTAGCAGTGTGTGTTTGCAGTGGTTTCATCTGCTCTTTTCTTTCAGGTTCAAAGAGATCTGAGGAACAAGAGAATATCACACCTGTGATGGAAAATTACCTGCAGCGTAACGACAAAAAGGGACCAAGGATTGATCCAACACACCAAGCCTTTTTATGCCCCAGGGTTATTTTATATGAAAATTGTAACATGAGACTTTCATCCTTTTTATACTGACAATAGAACAAAGCTGTGCGGTAGGCGAGTAACACACATACACACATACACACACAGCACAACACGATCACCGAGCGCCTTTATTTTCATACAGGATGTTTCTAATGGCTGCATCTTAATACAAATATACATTTTTTTCTGGTATTAAAATATGCCATCAGTGCTTTGTCCTTTCATCAGTGCAGTGTCTGAGTGATCTTTCATAACCTCATACATAAACGCACAATTACAAGTACTTTTTTTTTTTCTTTGCAATTATTAGTGGAACCCAAGCTGAATGAGCTGATATTGATATCATCTTTATTTAGTCACTCTCAGCCTTATCAAAATACCAGGTAACTGCAAGCATTTTATTTGTTTTCTGAGGCTTCATATGTACGAAACGCATTACTGTTAGATGCATTACTGTTGACTGAGCCTGACGGTACTGATAATATCAAAATGCGTGTGAAAGGCAAACAGTCATTTCTGCAGAACAATGTTATTATTGTCTTTAATGATTGTACTTGTATGTACGGGTTCTTTTGCCATTTGTTATGCATTTATTCTTTTAAAAGTTTGAATTGAGTAATCAAGCAATTATTTATTCATGTATTTTTTTAACTTGTCAATATAATTAAGAACCAAAACAATCATTTAATAGCAAAAAAAAAAATTATTGTATTAAATGCATTTATACAACTAGCATGTAGCGCTTACATTTGCTAGTTGACAAGCTAAAAAACATTACAGTTGCGATCAAAATTGTTTTGTTATTAATTAAAATGTTCTGAATAGAATTTAATTGTTTTGCGAGACCTTTTGCAGCCGTAACCAATTTAATGAAAATTGTTCAAGGAAAGCATAAGTAAACTATTAAAAATTTGTTATAAATATATTCAGAGGATTAAAAACTGATGGAAAAAAAAATAATAATAATCTGATTGTAAATTATCAATTATATGTCAATATTATTCAACACCCAAAAACATTTGTAGAAAATCTTTTATTCTCACTCACTTTCCTTTGGCTTATTCTTAACCAGGTGTTGCCACAACGAAATGAACCACCAGTTACTCTGGCACATGACCTCCTGTCATTTATTAGTGAGAACATTTATTTTTATCCATTAAAACCCAATAAATCGTGCTTCTAAGGGCTTACAAGCTTCTGTCACCTCTCTACTGGAGTCATGACCCAATCCCTGCTTTCAGTTGACTGATCAGCTTTCATTTTCACATTGCATCTGCATTCTTCAAGTTCTATCAAATATATATAATGAGTTTTAAACCTGACAACACAGAAACATTCTAGAATAATCTCTAAATCAACCTTAGTGCATTTGAATGTATTGTTTGCGGTGATTGTCCTACTAGAAAGTACAAAGGTCATATATCTTAAGTCTATGGGCCTCAGCGTCCCAATAAGCATGGCCTGATGCTACAAAGCTTTCACGCAACCTTCAATTCATCCAACAGCAGTAAGTCATTCCAAGACATCTCCATGTTTGACTTTGGAGATTGTGTTCTGCTCATCATGTTTGACTTTGGAGATGGTGTTCTTCTGCTCATAAGCCTTTTTTATTATTATTCAAAGGCTTACTACTTGTAAACATGTCCAACTTGTCTGCAGCACTCCACCAATCAGGCCTGTATAGTGGAGTGGCAAAATTCCATGATGGGACAGCCCACCTGAAGTTTTCGAAAGTGCACCTTAAGAGCTCCTAGACCATGAGAAACAAAAAGATCTTGTCTGATGAAAACTATTATTTTTAAAGAACTTTTTAGCTTGAATGCCATGTCATGTCTGGATGACAACCAGACACTGTTCATCACCTGCCTAATACCATCCCTAGAGTGACGCATGGAGGAGTAGCATCATTTTTTGGGGATGTTCTTCAGCAGCAGAAACTGGTAGACTAGTCAGGATTGAGGCAAGGATGAATGCAGCAATGCACAGAGACATCTATGTTGAAGACTTGCTCCAGAGCACTCTGGACCTCAGACTGGGGACATGGTTCACCTTTCAACAGGATAACAACCCTAAACACACCACCAAGATAACAAAAGAGGCGCTACGGGACAATGGTGAAAATCCTTGAGTGTCCCAGCCAGAGTCAAAATATAGAACATAGATCTGAAAATGACTGAGCACCATCGCTTCTAATCCAGCATGGTAGAGCTTGAGAGCTACTGCAAAGCAGAATAGGGGGAAATGCCCAAAATTGCTGTACCAAGCTTGGAGCATCAGACTACTTGGTATAGAGCAAAGGCTGTGAATATACATGCACTTGTGTGGTTGTTTCTTTTTAATCCTCCCTGTTGACTGTTGGGTCGAAAATGACCCATGTACCATTTTACCAGCATTTTGTTTTATCTTAAAGTTTAATGACTTTCTAAAATGACCTCAACATCTGAAAAATTGTTTATTTTCTATTTGCGTGAAGGCTATACACGTTTTGGATACAACGACTGTCTTATGGGTCAATTTTGACCCGCCAACTATAATACCATTTTTACACCAGAAAAACTACAGGCACACACATGCTCTCTCACACACACACACACACACACACACACACACATACACATGATAAGAATGGCTGCTTTAACTTTTATGAATACTGTGTTGCTAAAAAATCTTTTTACACCTATGCATACACCTTGAGCATTAGAAAATATAAACCGTCAGTCAAAAACAAGTGATGCCCACTGATTAAAGATTGATGAATCACTGCACACCAATTAGGGAAAACCTGGACACTCACTGAGTTTGTGATGAATGATGAGGTTGTTTCCTCATGCAAAATAAATTTGAGGATTGAAATTGAATATTGCTGCTTTATTTTGGAGGTTATCGAAGGAGGGTCGTTTTAGGACAAATGGGAAATACAGATTTCTAAGACCACACAAGGGTTTTGTGAGGATTTCAAACAAACGTTCACATTGTCATTATAGGTATCGTTTGTAGAATTTGAAAGAAAATAATGACTTCAATTCAAGTTGTGAATAGTTTTTGGATACATTGTTTAATTATTATTAGTGTTAAAATAACTTACTTTGCATTCTGAAGATCAACGAAGGTTTCAGGCATTTGGAAGGACACGAGGGTGAGTAATTTCAATTTCAGGTGAACTAACCCTTTAATCTATAAACAACCTAGTGAATATTTACAGCACATAGGCTATAAAAAGCAAATAATCCTCAATATAATTAGCACAAGAAACATTTAATATAACAAATATAAGCCCACATCAAATTTAATCGATCTGTAAACAGTCAAAGCTCGTCTGCTCAAGCAGCAGATGACATGAAGTACACAGTCAGCGCTCTCTCTCTCTCTGTTGCTTGGTTCCTTGGCAACGATAATGATGATGACGATGATGATGATGATCGCCTACTTAAACGAGCAGAGCAGAGCCGCGACCAACAAACACCTTCATCAGCATCTGCGACTGAATGGCACTCGCTGAGGTATGACGACTGCTTATTTGTGTGCTGTCATTTAAACTTTTGTTTTATGAAACCAGCAGGAAGAACCTGATTTAACCAAGTGCAACATGTTCCTGAATCAACTTGGAACCATATTCCAATCAACCAATCAGATTTGAGGGACTAGTTTACCGTATATTTAGGATTACATTTAGGGCTTGGTGTTTTTTTAGATCATTGCTATTCACCTATAATTTCCGTTTGATTATAGGAATGACTTACAGTTAGGTTTATTTTAGGAAATTCTGTCATCATTTACTTACGCTTCACTTGTTTAAAACCTATTTGACTTTCTTTCTTCTGTTGAACATAAAAGAAGATGTTTGAAGAGTGTTGTAACCCTTGACATCCATAGTTTTCTTTTCCTACTATGGAAGTCAGTGGTTACAGCATTCTTCAAAGTATCTTCTTTTGTGTTCAATAGAAAAAAGAATAAAAAATCATAAAGGTTTTACACCACATGAGGGAGAGTGAATGGTAAGATTTTTTTTTTACTTTCTATCCCTTTAAGGATTGATGTTATCAGGAACAACAAAACGTTTAAAAATATGTCTAACTCAAATCGGCAGTTGCTAACATGAACTGTATTAAGCAACATTGTGCTTATATTTTCATGTTGTTGTTTTTTTTTTGTATATGTGTACTTTGCTGGTTCAGTAGTTTGTGTATCTGCTATTAAATCATTATCATCATCATCATCATCATCTTCAGAGGTCATCATGGGCTCAAGTTCGTCATCTTATGCCCCCAAAACTATTTATCTGGATGTGGATGGCAAAGTGCAAAGGGTGAGTCTCGAAATTTACTTTGAGTATTGTTTTATTTTTTTAAATCTAAGAAAATCTGTCTGAAATTTGTATGTTAAATGTATTATTATGCTATCCTCCAAACAAACAATTCATTCATTAATTTCCTTTTCGGCTTAGTCCCTTTATTAATCTGGGGTCGCCACAGCGGAATGAACCGCCAACTTATCCAGCATATGTTTTACGCAGCGGATGCCCTTCCAGCTGCAACCCATCATTGGGAAACATCCACACACACTTATTCACACGTACACTATGGACAATTTAGCCTACCCAATTCACCAGTACCTCATGTCTTTGGACTTGTGGGGGAAACCGGAGCACCTGGAGGAAACACGGGGAGAACATGCAAAGTCCACACAGAAATGCAAACTGACCCAGCTGAGGCTTTAACCAGCGACCTTCTTGCTGTGAGGCGATCGTGCTACCCACTGCTCCCCCGTGCAGCCCCCAAACAAACAATCAAATAAATAAATAAATAAATAAATAAATAAATAAATAAATAAATAAATAAATACATAAATAAATAAATAAAAGTATGGAAAAAAATTCCCCTCAAAAGCTAGTAAATGTTTCAAACAATTTCGAAGAAAAGGAGTTACACACTAAATCTAAACTTACAGTTTTGGAGTTAAGAATGACATGTTTTTATATAAAAGGGCCACAGAAAATAGATTGTAAGATTTGGTTTTGTTAGTGTATAAATATACAGCTATAGTAAAATGTTATTACTTGAAAAGTTTCTCTGGATTTATTTGGCATGGGTTTGAGTAAAAAAAATTTTTTCTGTTTTGTTTTGTTTTTAAGAATTTCAGGGGGGAAATGTGTTTGTTTTGAATAAACTTCATGCTCATTTTGCCGAATACAAATTTCCTAAGTTAAAACATTGATATTGTGTTGTCTAAAAACGAATGTAAACCTGTCTGAAAACATGACAACTTTTTATTTTATGCAAAAAAAAAACAAAAAAAAAACTCTAAATGACAACATTTACATTACATTTGGAATAAATCAGCAGTTTACAAATGAAAACAAAATATATTTTACTCAATAAGATCATGGGTCAGTTGGCATTTCTGTGTGGAGTTTGCATGTTCTCCCCGTGTTGGCGTGGGTTTCCTCCGGGTGCTCCGGTTTCCCCCACAAGTCCAAAGACATGCGGTACAGGTGAATTGGGTAGACTAAAATTGTCCGTAGTGTATAAGTGTGAATGGGTGTGTATGGATGTTTCCCAGAGATTTGTTGCAGCTGGAAGGGCATCCGCTGCGTAAAACATATGCTGGATAAGTTGGCGGTTCATTCAGCTGTGGCGACCCCAGATTAATAAAGGGACTAAGCTGAAATGAAAATGAATGAATGAATAAGATCATTTTTAAGTGGTCTCTTAATTTTCCCCCAGATTTTCTCTCTCTTGTTTACCAAGGCTGAATGTATTTGATCAAAAATGCAGTAAAACTATAATTATATGAAATGTTATTAAATTGTCATGCAAAGTTTATTGTTCGACATCATTACCCAGTTTTCAGTGTCACGTGATCTTTCAGAAATTATAATACTCTGTTCTGGTGATCAAGAAACAGTTGTAACAGAGTTGTAATGCTTATCGTTTAGCAAAAACTGCAATGTATTAATTTTATTAGTTCAAAAGATTTCAAGCAGAAATCTTTATACCATTACAGGTTTTGTAAGTAGTGTGAGTAAATACTGACAGAAAATTCATTTTGGGTTGAACTGTCCCTTTTAATGTAATAACACATAAAGCTAGTTATTTAATTGATTTCAGGACAGACACGTCTTTTTAGGTCAGCATCTTATGTTAAAAAGATGTCGAGATTCGCAGATGTCTTTGACACACACAAGCACATGTCAAGAGCAAATTCAGCCCAGCTCACTATAGAGTCTAGTGCTACAAAAACACATTCGCCACTTCATTCACGCAAAAATGTAAATTCGGCATTATTTACTCATCCTCCACTTGATCCAAACCTGTTTGCGTTTCTTCTGTTGAAGACAAAGAAAGATATATTGAAGAATGTTGGGAAAAAATCAACAATTGACTTCCATAGTATTTGTAATATTGCATAAAGAAAATCCTTAGTGGAATCACCAAGATGCATACGTTTTGAAAATACACATTAAAAACGTATGCGCAAACACTCAAAAAAAATATTTAGCTGCTTATTCATTCATTCATTCATTCGTTTTCTTTCAGCTAAGTTCCTTATTTATCAGGGGTCACCACAGCAGAATGAACCGCCAACTATTCAAGCACATGTTTTAAGCAGCGGATGCCTTTCAGCCACAACCCAGTACTGGGAAAGCTGCTTATTCAAACTACTTATTTAAAATAATCTGAAACAACACAATTCTTGATATTTTTCGGGTGACAACTTTTTTTTTATGTTCAATCCACTTAAATTTGTTGTTAACTTAATTGACTTAACTGAGTAAAATAAAGCTTTTACCCTATAAAAAATGTACAAAAATTACAATGGAAACACATTTATTGAATAAATTTCAGCTTGTGCATCAAAAAGGTAATGTGATTTTGTTTTAACACATCATGTGATGACAAATATCCATTAATAGACAAACCAGCGGATTGGCCATATTGCCTCAAAAAAATGATGTTTACTGCTTGTTCAAACTACTTACTTAAAATGAGCTTAAAATTAACTTAAAATGAAAACAACACAATTCTTGAGGTTTCTTGGGGAAAGAACTTAATTGTTTTATGTTCAGTCCACCTAAATTTGTAAAATCTAATGAGTTAACTTAATTCCTTCATGTTCTCCCAACACAAATCCATTGTGTGGAATCAATTTCTTTTACAGTGTATAAAAGATTTGAAATGTTTAGTTTTGGTCATTCTAAAATCCCCCAGCCAAAGTCTGTCATCAAAGTGGTTTGGTATTATTACCCCCAGAATTATCTTGAGTGACTGTGCACGCAGAGCAATCTCACGCGTCCAAAAGCCACCGCACCTTCATTGCAATTGTCCACTGAGGCACAAGTAATGGATTATATTTAAAAAAGGCTCAAAGTGGCCTCCTACCACAGCAAATTACAAATTCCATGTTTATTGGGAAGTGATGATTTTATTCTGTAGACTGTGCTTTATTTGCAACTGTTTTGTGTGATATTCCAGTATTGCGCATAAGTCTAATTTGCATCTTCAGATGGAAACAAAGCAAATGGCTGTTTTTTCAACATTCTTCAGAATATCTTGTTTTGTGTTCAACAGATGAAAGAAATTCATAAAAATTTAGAACCTCTTGCACTGTCAGTACATTGTGAGGAAATATTATTTTTGGGTGAACTGACCCTTTAAGAAATGTGTTCGGTAATTGTGCAGTATTTATGAGCTTTCATGTTTTTAGGTGATTTTCAGTCGACACTGCAGCCCGTGTGACATTCGGGATCTTCTTTGTTCATCATCCAATATTGCCAGGTGTGTGTATCTTCTCAGAAATATATAGCATGGATTATTGAGAGTGAAACCAGAGGGTGAATTGAATAAAAACATTTTTTAATAATTTATTTTCAGAAACACAGCTGTACTTCTGATTGACTCTGAAGGAGCGTTGATATCGATTGACCCTACCATGCCTGCAAACACTCCAAAGTAAGATGATGAAGATGTCAACTAAAGCAATGATTCTAAACCAAGACCACACACATACAAAGATGGCAAGCCCTTTTTTTCATTTATGAAACATACTAGTATCTATTTTCATGCTACTAGTATTTATTTTTTAGATACCTTCCATTAATGTAGCATGTCTGAGTCATTAACTAATAATGCTTATTCATTAGGCACTACTTTTGTTTTAAGTACATTTAACTTATATAACTATATTCATTCATTCATTTTCATTTCGGCTTAGTCCCTTTATTAATCTGGGGTCGCCACAGCGGAATGAACCGCCAACTTATCCAGCATATGTTTTACGCAGAGGATGCCCTTCCAGCTGCAACCCATCTCTGGGAAACATCCATACACACCCATTCACACTCATACACTACGGACAATTTAGCTTACCCAATTCACCTATAGCACATGTCTTTGGACTTGTGGGGGAAACCGGAGCACCCGGAGGAAACCCACGCCAACACGGGGAGAACATGCAAACTCCACACAGAAACGCCAACTGACCCAGCCGAGGCTCGAACCAGCAACCTTCTTGCTGTGAGGCGAACATGATATCCACTGCGCCACTGTGAGGCCTTATATAACTATATTAATATCTATTTTAATGCTTTTAATATCCTTTTTATAGAATCTATTTTGTTTTAAATACTAGTACTTCAATAGGTAGTGCTTATTCTTTAGGTATAGTACATTTTTAAAAGAAACTACTACTTACAGTGCATCCAGAAAGTATTCAAAGCGCTTCACTTTTTTCAAAACTTATGTTATTCCAAAATGGATTCAATTCATTTATTTCCTCAAAATTCCACACACAATTCCCCATAATGACAATGTGAAAAAATATTTTTTGAAATTGTTGCAAATTTATTAAAAATAAAAAACCTGAACAATCACATGTACATAAATATTCACAGCCTTTGCTCAATAAAAGCCTTTGATGCACCTTTGGTTTTACAAACCAATTACAGCCTTGAGTTTTTTTAATACGATGCCACAAGCTTGGCACACCTGTCTTTGGGGATTTTTGCCCATTCCTCTTTGCAGTACCTCTCAAGCTCTATCAGGTTGGATGGGAAGCGACAATGTACAGTCATTTTCAGATCTCTCCAGAGATGTTCAATAGGATTTAGGTCTAGGCTCTGGCTGGGCCACTCAAGGACATTCACCGAGTTGTTATGAAGCCACTCCATTGATATTTTGGCAGTGTGTTTTGAGTCATTGTCCTGCTGGAAGATGAACCGTCGCCCCAGTCTAAGGTCAAGAGCACTCTGAAGCAGGTTTTCATTCAGGATGTCTCTGTACATTGCTGCATTAATTTTTCCCTCTATCCTGACTAGTCTTCCAGTTCCTGCTGCTGAAAAACATCCCCACAGCATGATGCTGCCACCACCATGCTTTACTGTACTGCTTTACTGAGCGGTGCCTGGTTTTCTCCAAACGTAACGCCTGGCATTTACTCCATCAGACCAGAGAATTTTGTTTCTTATGGTCTGAGAGTCCTTCAGATGCCTTTTGGCAAATTCCAGGCGGGCTGCTATGTGCCCTTTACTAAGGAGGGGCTTCCGTCCGGCCACTCTACCATATAAGCCTGATTGGTGGATTGCTGCACAGATGGGTGTCCTTCTGTAAGGTTCTCCTCTCTCCACAGAAGAGCACTGGAGCTCAGTCAGAGTGACCATCGGCTTATTGATCACCTCCCTGACTAAGGTCTTTCTCCCCGATCACTCAGCTTAGATGGCCGGCCATCTCTAGTAGGAGTCCTGGTGGTTCCAAACGTCTTCCAGTTATAGATGATGGAGGTCACTGTGCTCATTGGAACTTTCAGAGCAGCAGAAATTTTTCTGTAACCTTCCCCAGCCTTGTGCCTCCAGACAATCCTGTCTCGTAGGTCAACAGACAATTCCTTTGTCCTTATGCTTGGTTGACCCTGGGACCTTATATAGACAGGTGTATGCCTTTTCAAATCATGTCCAATTAACTGAATTTACCACAGGTGAACTCCAATTAAGCTGCTGAAACGTCTCTAGAATGATCAGTGGAAACAGAATGTACCTGAGCTCAATTTAGAGCTTCACGGCAAAGGCTGTGAATACTTATGTACATGTGATTTTTTAGGTTTTTTATTTTTAATAAATTTACAACAATTTCAAAATCTTTTTCACATTGTCATTATGGGGTATTGTGTGTAGAGTTTAGAGGAATAAATGAATTTAATACATTTTGGAATAAGGCTGTAACAATAAAAAATGTGGAAAAAGTGAAGTGCTATGAATACTTTCCGGATATATATAT
>CAIGQW010032828.1:0-11700 GCA_903798125.1 Danio choprae
TATATATATATATATATATATATATATACATACACACATATATATGAATAATTACAATTAATAGCAAAATGTATTTGAAAACATATATATTGAAAGTGACGTAAAAGTAATACTAAAGTAGTGCAACAAATTTCTGAGACATTAATATTGTAATGTAAGTAATTACAACAAAATTGACAGTAACTAGTAATATATAATGTATTACATTTTGGAAGTAACTTTGCCAACTGTGTTTGTAACATTGCTAATGTTCATTAGCACCAGGATTAGATATTAACAAGGACTTGGAGCTAAATTGTCTATGTACAATTTAGTTAACATAGGAGATGTTGCATTAGAATTTGTGAGTGTTGCCAGTTAATTACTGTAACCAAACCATTACAGTGACTAGCTGGCAACAGCATTGCCAGTTAAATACTGTAACCAAACCATTACAGTAACTAACTGGCAACAGTGTTGCCAGTCAATTACTGTAACAGAGCAGTAGTTGTAACGGCTTAGAGTTAATTACTGTACTTTAGTGCTACTGTTCACAGCATTATACTGCATACACATTAATGGTATATGAGGCCCTATATAGTAGTTATTGTGGTGTTAATCAGTCTAAGACCTATTCCTATTCCTTATTCCGGTGTTAATCTAAAATTAATCCGTATTCTTAACTGTTATTAAAAATAGTAAGCAAATAAATTCTTTAGACAATGTATTTTATTGTTTTGGCAGCAAACAAATATACATATATACACATGTACAATAAATTTAACAAATCTGCAGATATCAATACATTTTCTACTTACATAGAAGTTAAATTAACATGCATCGTATATAGCACAGGTGTCAAACATTTAAATATCATCTTACACATATTACTGGGGGCCACAGCTCTGCACAGTTTAGCTTTAACCCTAATTAAAAACACCCGATCAAACTAATTGAGTCCTTCAGGCTTGTTAGAAATCTTCAGGTAATTTTGAAGCAGGGTGGGAACTAAACTCTGCTGAGTTTGACACCCATGGTGTATAGCATATTTTCAAAGCAACTGCCAACATTAATCACAATCACATATCCAATAAAATAAATAAATAAACAAACTCCATCCAAAGCAAAAAATAAATAAATAAAAAAATAAAAACAGTCAGCACTATACTCATGTTGTTCCAAACCTGTAGCAATAATGAAAAAAACCCTGATTTATGCATTTAAGAAAGCCTTTATACTATAAAGTACAATTTTACTTATCTTATTTGAAGTTTTCCAGTCAAATTCACTGAGCTTCTGCAAAAAACATTATGTAACTGCTGTTTAACAGAGAGAAGATTTTTTAAAAACACATTTTTATTGTTATTTTGCAAGATTCTCATATTCAGCTTTAAGTGCAATTTAAAAGATTAACTAGGTTAAACTAGGAAAGTTAGGTTAATTATAGGGAAAGTAAACAAAGTTATAAGAAATACTGAGACAATTTCCTTCCTCTGTTAAACATAACTTGGAATATATTTGAAAAAGAGAGGGCTGCAGTGAAATCCAGTTGCTCATCAATACAAAGTGTCACCCTATTATAAAAAAAATAAGCATATCTAAAAAACACAACCACTCACACTTACCTTGAATATGGTTAGAAACGTGTTTGTCAAAAACAAACAAACAAACAAACAAAAAAACAATAGCACACACATCTATCTCAATAAACTTGCAAAAACAAAAATAAAGTAGGCAACACCAAGGATTCAAAGACCTTTTTTTTTAATATTATTTGCTAGAAACAGAGCTCTGAAAAATTCTTAGCAACAAATTCACAACCTGAGACCTGACAGTGGAGATTTCCATGTGGATGGCTGTGATTCCGTGATGATTTCTGTGCACATGTTTCCTAACTGAGATTGGAATTTAATGTTTTTTTATGTGTATAAAAACTTCTTATTTGCCAGAACGGCACATTACACTGTTTGCATATGTACATTATGGCAGTATGCAATAGCCAAATAATAAATATACTTTAATAAATGTAATGTAAGAAGTTGTGAGGAGATGCTAATTAGCTAACAATGTATCTTTCAAGTACACCGTTCAAGATAACAACAATTTAATTTAATTTAATACACAGACTTATTTTAGAAACCCTTAAAAATATTACACATATTACTTACTTATTATAGATTCTTGTTAAAGGCTTAAAACATTTCAGACTCTGCATTTGAACTGATAGACAGAGAATGGAGCATGCACAGAAGTAAACAAATCAAACACCTGGCTCCCTTAAAGAGGCAACAACTTTGTGTTTAGAATAAGACAGACAGCCTGTGTGCGTGTTAATGAATAAATCATTGTTTTCAAGATAAATGCACTTCTCTATATATAGTAACATAAAGTAGAGTAGATGGGACAGTAATTGTTGAACAGTAATTTACAGTTTATTGTCACAGTTACCTGTAATGGGTAGTAAATAACATAAAGTAAATTACTGTCATTTATTATTTGCACTACAAAATTTCATACAAATCCTACTCGTTTTACAGTAAAATACTGTTTCCTTTAATTACAGTAGAACACTGGCTATTTTAGAGTTATTTACCGTATAATCTAAAGCAAAGGTTAACAGTGTAGGATAATCTGTAATTTTTTTAAAATAGTTATATAGTTTTTTGTTGGTCTTTAATTTTTAAAGTTGTTTATTCAAATAAAAACAACTAATTGGAGATTTATATCCCCTTGTCCCTTTTGAGAAATAGTTACTCTTTACTCATGAGTACATTTTTAATTAGTTAATTTTTACTTCTACTTGAGTAGATTTATAGACAAGTAACTTTACTTTTACTTAAATAAAATGTTTTGGAAGTAACAGTACTTTTACTTGAGTAGAATATTTTATTACTCTTTCCTCCTCTGATTATTATTATAACCAACTCCTCAGGCACTATTATGCCATTGGCCAGACTGGAACCAAAGGTAAACCTAATGCCTCAGATAAATACATTTGTTTTAGCAGGAGTGGAGACAAGCAAAGAAAATGACAGTGAAGGAGAATCAGAATATTTTATCTTTATTTTATCCTATTTTATCAGGCTTTCAGTCATGCATTGTGTTCGAAGTCTAAATGTTTGTACCTGTATGTTTTAGTCTCAGATTTATTAGATCAGAACAATAATTATTATCTGTTTATTTTACTATGATCATTACCTAAATAGGTTATTTAAAATATCTAATAAAAATATGTTTTTTTCTAAGGAAATGTTACATAACAAGGAAGATCATTGTGACAATCACCAGTGATTTAGGCCTTGCATATCACTGGAAAGCATGCACCTGGACTACAATTCTGCCACTGAAATTAACTACAAATCCCACCATTCCCTGCACTCACACACCTGGCCCAGATCCCCCTTGATTGCAAACACACAGTTGAAGCTTGTGAAGATTCATGGACTATATATACACCTCATTCACACACACACACACTGTTTGATGAGTATTGTAAACTGTGAGTATAACGCAGTGTTTGCCTTGCCTTGCACTTTGCTTTGTTTTACTGTTTACGTTGTTTTGCGCCTGTCCCGACCATTGGCCTGTACGCTGACTACACTTTTGGATTATCTGCATGCTCCTGTCTGTACCTGTTTTGACCTTTTGCCTGCTGGACGATTCTCTTAATAAACTGCACTTGGATCTTCACCTCCGTTGTACCCCGATTCCCTAAACTCAATAACAACAACATTGCTTATTGCAAATTTTCACAGTATCACGCAGAGCTGCTTGACTGGCATGTCGAACATTTTATACTGTATGAATGCTTTGATAGCATGGGCAATTTGTGCTCCTGAACCTTCCACATGAAACATATATAGACCTTTTTAATTATTGATTGCAACCAAGAGACTTTCTACCAATATTCATTTTGAAGAGTAGTGTACATGCACAGCTGCTTCCAGGTAATCATCCAGATGCAGTGCATACAATGTCAGTTTCGTTTACTTTTGGTATACCCTTTAATCTAATTTTACATTTTGTAGTATTTTCTAATATATACTTGTAATGTTACCCAGATTTTTATGCCATAGAAAAAAACTCATAATTTATAAGTAATAACAAATATTGTAATGTTTCTTTTTTTTTTTTTTTTTTACCATTAACGGAACACATTGTTTGAATAGGTTTGGCAGACCATAGGTGTGATTGATTAAGAGTTTTGCATATTTAAAACTTAGAAAAACTAAACAGGCAGTGATGTACGTAGAATTAGTCATTGATCTTCCTTTTAGGGATGACTGACATGAAACAGACTTTTCGACAAAGTGTCGAGATCCCGAGGCGCAAGTGTTTCAAAACACTGCACCGAGGCATGATCAGAAACACCCAGGTCACATGACTAAAGTGATTCGAAACATCCAGGTCATGTGACTACAGTGTTTTGAAACAGCAGGTCAGGTGACTAAAGCGATTCAAAGCATTGGTCATTTCAGAAGCATTTCGAATCGGTGTTTGACTGACAGGGTCAACGTGGGGTTTTATTCCTCAGTTTGCTTAACTGTTTCTTTGCTGAAGCTGTTCCAGAGCAGTACTACTAGGTGTCACTGTGGAGACGGGTTTCGAAGCTTCGACACATTTACTTCGTCTGCTTCAGTGTTTCATGAAGCCTAGCTTTTCCCACTGCTACTTCTTTTGTGGAGTTTAGACACTATTAAGTAATGAAGTGGCACGTTCCACAAAATGCCATTTTGGCAGACTGGATTCAGTAAAGCTGTTTTTAGACTAACAAGATAGTTCAATGTTGTATAGTCTATGACAATGAGATCCTATATATTAGCATATTGGTCTCAAACTCAATTCATGGAGGCCCAAAACTCTGCACAGTTTTGCTCGAACTCTAATCAACTAATAAAGGTGTTCAAGACTACTAGAGACTATTAAGCAGGTGTGAGTTGGAGGTGGTTGGAGCTAAACTATACAGAGCTGTGGTCCTCCAGGAATTAAGTTTGAGACCACTGTATTAGCAGATCAAGGGAATTTTGATCAATCTGTTATCAATATTTTCTTTAGATTAAAATAAAAGTGATTTGGTAGCATTTGATATCAATCTAATAAAAAAATGCACTATTGTCTAGGTGTCACTTGCTCCTCAGAAAGAGCAGCATCATACAGTATGCTCTTTGCATCAAAACTCTCAAATGTGCTCTGGTGTCAGTCCAAGAATGCACCATACACGTGCGTTACTCAGACTAAGAGCAACAGCTGCTCAATCATTTTTAGTGGACATGCCGATTTGTGGATTCCTCCCTTTGTGCCAGCGTTCTTCATGTGCAGCCATATTGGAGGCTGTCTGTCAACATGGCTGTACAAATTTTGTTATTGGTTTTGTGTTCAAGAAATGGAATACAGTATGTGTAGAGTTAAAGTCCCTGTTTGGTAAATGAAACCAGGCAGGAAATTGAGTTACACTCAGCTCTCGTGTTTAGCCCATTGAAAAGGTCCAGTTTAAGATCATGCAGGATAAGAACATGATAACATTTACTTTTCTATATCCTCTTCCAAATACTCTAGCGGACCATGAGCACATTTGGCCCACCTTTATCCACTGCTGGCTCACTGTCTCATGCTTATGGCTGCGAGCACTTATAAGGCAGTTAGATACGGTGGAGGTGAGGTATGTCATCTGGAATAATTTCACACTTAAACGTATCCCAGCCAAAGCAGAGCACCATGTGTGCCCACTAAATCAAGTCTTTGGCTGCCCACGTTACAAATTGGTCATAAGTCCACTGTAATAGAGACCATGTGAGGCCCAACATCCCTTGGCATTCCTCAAACTGCCCTTTTTGTAAGCTTGCCAAAGCGAATAGCAGGAAAATTATGGCAGAAAGCACTGAGTGAAGTGGTTCACAACAGGAGTGCTGCCTAAATGGTATTTCTTGAATGAAAAGACCTATAGAATAAAGGAACAAGACAACATTTTCATGTTTCATGTTGTTGAGCACTACCCGTTTTGAGCATTGCCCATGTTTTTACAATTGCTATGAAATATTATCTAGAAAATATTGAAAAACAACAAAGGTTTAAAGTGTTGGTTAACCCAAAACAATGAAAATTGCTATTTATTACTCACCCTCATGTCGTTTGTCTTAAGAACACAAATCAAGATACTTTATATGAAAGATCTGAGATCTCGTCTCCCCTCATTCTCTATAGACAACAATGTTATTTATTCCAAAAATAAATAAATAAATAGATTTATTTCTTCAGTAGTTGATAATAACCTGAATATTATCAAGCTATGAGAGTACTTTTGTGTGCACATACAACAAAGATAATGCAATTATTCAACAGTTTCTTCTCCTCAGTATTAGTATAAGGCACGGGTTCACAAACACTGTGAAGTGATATATAACCTCAATTCATGTTGGTTTCAAAATGTTTTGAAAAGCTTTTATCAGTTTGAAGATGCGGTAGCCTAATTAAATTAATCTAAACTGTATTTTTGTATTTTGGTTTTAAACAATAATATATAATTGAATATTGAGCACATGTGAAATACACCATTAATCAACACACTAGATGTATATTTCTGAACTATAAAATAGATTATAAATCAAAGTCCACTTTGTGGACACATTTTTACTACTTGAACCTATTTTTAAAGACAAACTTTTACACAAGAGTCCTCCCTGTTATATAATTTCCTCTTTTTGTACTTTGCTATTTTAATTAAGTAATTTGACTTTTGTCTCTTGTTTTTATGTACACATGGTCACACTACATTTTAATGTACAATTCATGCAAACAATTCATTCATTCATTCATTTTCTTTTCGGCTTAGTCCCTTTATTAATCTGGGGTCGCCCCAGCAGAATGAACCGCCAACTTATCCAGCATATGTTTTACGCAGCAGATGCCCTTCCAGCTGCAACCCATCACTGGGAAACATCCACACACACTCATTTACACACATACACTACGGACAATTTAGCTTTCACCTATAAGTCTTTGGAATTGTGGGGGAAACCGGAGCACCTGGAGGAAACCCATGCCAACACGGGGAGAACATGCAAACTCCACACAGAAATCCCAACTGACCCAGCCGGGGATCGAACCAGCGACCTTCTTGCTGTGAGGCGATTGTGCTACCCACTGCACTATTAATTAGTTTATTACTTAATTGCTTAGTTTACTAGTTAATTACTAGTAATTGCTAATTAAAATTCATTAATGAGTACTTGAGTTTAAAGTATTGGGTAGAATTAGGGATGTAATACACAGTTAATATATTAAAAAATAGCCAGGTAATAAGCCAGCAGTCAATAATGTGGATTGTTACTTAAACTAAAATGTTATCATTAAAATATATGTATTATTGTATAGTTTTAATTTAGAAATTAAAAACATATTAATCACAACATGTATATTGTATAAAGAGCATTTTAAATATATTTTCAATGAATAGGTCCAACAGTGTCACCTGTATTTAAAAGATTTATATTGCTGTGGAGTTCTGCTGCATTTTACCGTAGTTCTGTTGCATTAAAGGCATCTGAGGTTTCCAAATGTATTTTTGGACATCCGGTATAATCCAAATAAACATAACATTACACAGGACTCAGAGAACAGTTTCAGCTTGGCTCACATGCTGTTATTAAACCCTTGTATTCATAGCACGGAGCTGGAAACAGACCTTGGTTGCTCTGTGGTCTTGGTCTGATGGGTCTCCTTCAAAACTGCACAGACTTTGTTATTATTGCATTCACCTCGAGCTGCTTCGCTGCATTCCAAACTCAGAGACCCCCCGAAATGTGCTTAGACCAGCAAAAAACTCCAGTAACAAGCAGGTGTGTGGATCCCTCCAGCCGTCTTTCGTCCATCACCTGCACCCGCCTCTCTGCTCCTAGCTGAGCTGTTTTCTCCTTCTCCTTCTCTTCCTGTAGAGCGCCCTCGGGTCTAGACCCAGCCAGCTGTTCAAACACCTGCACAGGATGAGGTAGACCTTCAGCGTAATTTTTGCTCCTCGCTGGGACGCTCAGCTGTTCAACCACACTGGCCAGAGCTGCTGTTTCTAAAGGCGATGCCATTAGTAATTGAAGGGTCTTGCAAAGATATCTTTGTTATGTGTACACTACATAATAACCTAATGTTATATATATATATATATATATATATATATATATATATATATATATATATATATACAGTCGTGGCCAAAAATTTTGAGAATGACACAAATATTAGTTTACACAAAGTTTGCTGCTAAACTGCTTTTAGATCTTTGTTTCAGTTGTTTCTGTGATTATTACAAGCACTTCATATGTTTCAAAGGCTTTTATTGACAATTACATGACATTTATGAAAAGAGTCAGTATTTGCAGTGTTGGCCCTTCTTTTTCAGGACCTCTGCAGTTCGACTGGGCATGCTCTCAATCAACTTCTGGGCCAAATCCTGACTGATAGCAACCCATTATTTCATAATCACTTCTTGGAGTTTGTCAGAATTAGTGGGTTTTTGTTTGTCCACCCGCCTTCTGAGGATTGACAACAAGTTCTCAATGGGATTAAGCTCTGGGGAGTTTCCAGGCCATGGACCCAAAATTTCAACGTTTTGGTCCCCGAGCAACTTAGATATCAGTTTTGCCTTATGGCATGGTGCTCCATCGTGCTGGAAAATGCATTGTTCTTCATCAAACTGTTGTTGGATTGTTGGAAGAAGTTCCAGCAGTCCATTCGCCATACTTTTTGCAGAAGATCAATCTGTCCCTGATGGTTTTTTTGGAGAGAAGTGGCTTCTTTGCTGCCCTTCTTGACACCAGGCCATCTTCCAAAATTCTTCACCTCACTGTGCGTGCAGATGCGCTCACACCTGCATGCTGCCATTCCTGAGCAAGCTCTGCACTGGTGGCACTCCGATCCCGCAGCTGAATCCTCTTCCTGGCGTTTACTGGACTATCTTGGATGCCCTGAAGCCTTCTTAATAAGAATTGAACCTCTTTCCTTCAAGTTCTTGATGATCCTATAAATTGTTGATTTAGGTGCAATCTTAGTAGCCACAATATTTTATGCAACGCAATGATGGCTGCACGCGTTTCTTAGCAGGTCACCATGGTTAACAAAGGAAGAACAATGATTTCAAGCATCACCCACATGTCAAGTCTGCCATTCTAACCCAATCAGCCTGACATAATGATCTCCAGCCTTGTGCTCATCAACATTCTCACCTGAGTTAACAAGACGATTCCTGAAATTATCTCAGCAGGTCCTTTAATGACAGCAATGAAATGCAGTGGAAAGTTTTTTCCCCAGATTAAGTTAATTTTCATGGCAAAGAAGGACTATGCAATTCATCTGATCACTCTTCATAACATTCTGGAGTATATGCAAATTGCTATTATAAAAACTTAAGCAGCAACTTTTCCAATATTATCCAATATATATATATAATTATTATTATTATTATTATTTTTTTTTTGCCCTTTTGTAAAAATATTTCTTTTAAAAAATGTCAGTGCAATACTGACATCCTACTCAGCAGAAACCGGTATCAACCCGGCCCTATGACCCCTTCTGCGTTACAGAAAGCTTTTACGCAGCGGATGCCCTTCCAGCTGCAACCCATCATTGGGAAACATCCATACACACCCATTCACACTCATACACTACGGACAATTTAGCTTACCCAATTCACCTATACCGCATGTCTTTGGACTTGTGGGGGAAACCGGAGCACCCGGAGGAAACCCACGCCAACACAGGGAGAACATGCAAACTCCACACAGAAACGCCAACTGACCCAGCCGAGGCTCGAACCAGCGACCTTCTTGCTGTGAGGTGAACGTGCTATCCACTGCACCACCGTGAGGCCCCAAACAAATAACATTTATAAAAAAAGCCACTAAAAACAAACAAAAGGAAAATAATTACTAAGAAAAAAACAAGGATACTAAGAAAGGATATACTAGATAAAATGGAGAAGATTATTAAAGCTCAGTAACAAAGCACAACGGAACATGCACAAACTCACTAACAATAAACTAGCAAAGACCTGGGGGAAGAGAGCACAATATAAATGGAGGAAAGAACATGGGGACCAGGTGAAGACAATTTCCCTAAGTAGGGCTAGATAAGGGCTAAGCAAGGGGGCACGGTCATGGGAAACGAGGAAGGAACAGAGAAGCACAATGCAGACACACACACAAAAAAAGAATTTCTCAGACACAGGACAAACATAGACAACACAGACAGCACATGCAATGTAGATCCATGACAATAATAGCAATGGTATCTAAATCCTTTGGTAATAGAATAGAAAATGTATATATGAAATTTCTCAAGCATGCATTCTGTTAAATAATGTGTACCTTCAACATACTTTGTCCATGACAAAACTGTAAGAAAATATGTTTTCAGTGGACTTTCATTTAAATTTTCTTGAAAAAGAAAAACAAGAAAATGTAGTTAAATCCCCCCACCCCAATTAGATCAATTTAGCATCAAACAGAATATGATTTCAGCAACTGGAATCTGGAAGCAATAGCGTACCTCCCACCTTCCATTGCAAGGTCTGCTTACCCTCCTTGATGCATTTGTAACTGGCATGTATTTGCAGAAAATTACTGCTACTTAGAAAAAAACTATTTTACATACTTCTGCTG
Source organism: Danio choprae (assembly GCA_903798125.1). Classification (NCBI taxonomy): domain Eukaryota; kingdom Metazoa; phylum Chordata; class Actinopteri; order Cypriniformes; family Danionidae; genus Danio; species Danio choprae. The sequence continues at coordinate 10,626 of CAIGQW010032828.1, forward strand.
ACATTTCATCTAAGCCTTCTGCTGCATCTCAAATTTTGTGGAAATTAAATGATGTTATGCAGTTTATGCCAATAAAAGGACTCAATCAAAAGTACTCTAAAGTACTTCTAATGCTTTTGCCTGCAGCGCAGAGGCTTAGCATGTTGTGGAAACTGATATATTAGATCTCTGCCAGTCTGCATAAGGGCTTCTGTTGTAAGGTAAAATGATGCACACAACAGAAGAGAACAGTGAGGAATGCAAAAACAATGGACGATTTCCAGAGTTAACATCCTTTTAGTGTAGTTTAACTGCACTGTTATTGCTAACGTTAACAGGCTGTCAGTCTGTACATTAATGGCATCTTAGAATAAAAAACATTGGATATACCTAGGCATAGTTGAATAAGATTCCTGTACATGGAAATGACATTTTGTGAACAGATAGCGTGGACGCAAAAGCACTTTGCTACAGTTATACCAAGAAAAAACATGAATTAACATAGGAATGTTGAAAGAAACACAGTGAAATGTAGCACATCTTATGCAATCACTGAATCTTTTAACTGCTGAAAGATGTAAATGTTATTTTTTATATTTTACACAAACATAAAAATACTCTACACTATTCTAAAAATAATTCTGTAATATTTTTGCTCTAATTTCATTAGTTATTTGTTATTAAGAAGATTATAGACCTATTTGTTGGCCAGTTGTGGTTTGTAGTATTAAAAGATCTAAACCATGTATTTTAATTTTTTTTGTTTGTTTGTTCCACTATAGAAATATTTAATATTTAACATAATAGAACATTAAATTTAATAGGTGTGTCTCACATTGCCTCACACCAACACTAATATATTATAGAATAGTGTAAAATGTTTTATGTTTTATCATTTATTCAATTTATTGTCTATTTAATTCAACATTGATATTTTAATTAATGCTTTTTTGACATTTTTTCTTTCAAAATGTGACACAACAGTTACTTTCCTGCTAATTAGTTACTAACTGAGTGACTATTGTGAGAAGTAGCTAATAACTATAACTAACGAAACGGTTACTAAAGTAACCCTCGTTCCCCGAGGGGGGGAACG
>CAIGQW010032867.1:0-10746 GCA_903798125.1 Danio choprae
GGGTATCACAGACAGCCGCTGACTTGCGGCGCCGGTGTGAGTACCCTGATATAAACCTATGTTTGCAATTCTAAAATGCATGGCGTTGCGTGGCGTGCCGTGGTGCGGCACATCCTGTGTGTGACCCCCTTTACGATGATCTTGCTGCGGACAGTTACAAACCCTTTTGGCATCCTTGTTGGAACTCACACTACTAGCAATCGAAGATTTATATTAATTTGGCAAGCTGAATGCATTCTGTACTGTACAGAAGACACGGAGGAGATTGATTGATAATGGTCTACAGCCAATCAGGACGCAGAACACAATGCGCTGTAAAAACAAACAAACAAACGAACAAAAAAGCATGTCAAATTGCACAAAAACAAAACTCCACGAAACTGAGAAGCTGTGAAAGGTGAACCGCATTATAGCTAAGGGCCACTGTATACACACTTTTATTTTTATTTTGGTATTATTATATTTCAAACACACAATATATCATTTTTAACAACTCACTGGTTCAAATGATCAGTGCATGCATAGTAATATTTTATCAGAGTATTTGTGCTTTCACTCACGTGCTTGTTTGGTGGTTAAACATAATGTTTGTTTCACCAAACTTTTCAAATTGTTTACTTACACAAACATACTGCATTAGGTATAATAAAAAAGTGCGGTAAAAGGAACAGTTTAATTTCCAGTTAGAAACTGCAGGCAGTTATCCAAAGTGTTACTGCTGAATCCTTAAAGGAACCAGAATAAATAAGTTGATGACTAAGTGGCGATTATAGCTGACACATAGTTTATGTAGTAGGAGAAGAGGACTTACTGAACCACTTTTCATTGTCCATTGTTTTAAACAGGAAATCAAACAGCTGATGAACTGTCTGCACTGTAGGTTGATGTCAGCTCTCTTCAGTTCATGACTGGACACACACATAGCCGTTTCATTAAAGAAATAGTATCCTAACAATGACATCATTGTAGAAGCTCCTGGGATGACAGCACACACTCAAACACACACTCGCACACAAAAGCTTCCTGCCGGCCTTGTAGGGCATCCTGCCCTGACTTTGCTGTAAATCTGCTGTGTGTCTTACCAGGAAGTTGCCTCTGTTCACTGACAGACACAAACAGCTGCTGTGTAATTCTTTCAGACACACACAAACTCACAGAATGCTGTTTAAACAGTCAATCATGTTCTCAGAAGGTTTCCAGCATAAGCAGAACTTGCAGTAATCTCTCTTTTGATAAAACTAACACATTTAAAGGGGTTTGGCTGATAAATGTTATGGAAAGCTGATGGTTCAAAGTTCTAATATTTACAACACAGTAACATGATTAGAACATGCAATTTTATCTCTAATTATCTTCTTTTACGAACCCATGTCCATTGATCTCTTTAGATACTCTATGCTGTAAGTGACTGTATCTTTACCGTGTTGCTGGACTTGAGACTCATTTGGGACAAAACGTTAAGTATATAAACCTGAACATATGAACAACATTTCTGATCAATTATTACCAGTATATTAACTTCACATCAAATGTTTTTGAAAATTCATTAGAGAAACTGGTTGATATGCCTGATTAATAAGCTGAAGTTTAAGTTTTTGATATGAAGCAATAAGGTGACAATAAACTAATTTGGTAGTTGTTTGAGTAAGAGGTGAAGTACATCTAGGAGGTTGTAATCACAAAATAAAGCCTGACCGGCTTATTGGCTGAGAAGACTGAAGAGGTTTATTCTGCGAAAAACAACCTCCTAGATGTGCTTTATCCATTACTCAAACAATTACCAAATTATTTTATTTTCTTCAAATATTGTCTGCAAAATTTTTATTTATTGTCTGCAAAAATAACCGACTGCATGTGCTTTATTCTGTTTACTGCATGACTACTTGTCACAAAACATAAAAATTAGACACAAAACATTATTCTGAGCCATAATAGTTTATTAAATCTGACAGAATTAGCAAAGCTGACAGAAATGAAAATGGCTGAATGGAGTATACATTAACCTACAGTACGTATTATTCAGTAAGATGGCGACAAACATTCAAAAACAAGTATATGGATGTGATTTAAAATTCACACTAAAATTTTAATTTACTCATTATTTACAGTACTCACCCTCAAGTGGCACCAAACCCTCATGAGTATCTTTCTTTAGTTGAACACAAACTGAAACATTTTGAAGAAAGCTGGAAACCAGTGATCACATCTATAGTAGGAAAAACAAATACTTTGGAAGTTGATGGCTGCTGGTTTTAAACCTTTTTCAAATTAATATGTTTTGTGTTAATTGAATAAATAAACTCAAACAGGTTTGGAACAAGTGAGGGGTGAGTAAATGAGGGCATTATTATCAGTGTTAGGATCAGTTTATGAAATCTTTACTTATATATTTAAGTTAATTCAGTGGGCAGACCACATTAGGTTTTCTCAAATAATATGAGTAGACATAATATATTAGGCTTCATGGTGTATGGAATATGAAAAAGTATGAATACATAGGTTTTCACAACAAAGCATTGATTTTTCTGGATTCTTGTAAATTATGTCTGTGTTATTAAAATTTGCTCATCATCTACCTTCACGTGGTTCTAAACCTTTATGGATTTTTTTCTTTTTTTTCTGTTGAACACAAAAGAAGATATATATTTTTTCTTATATTTTTAATATCTCTTAAATACACTATGAACAACAGCTACTCTATTTGTTTTCTTTGTTCTCTATTTCCACCTGGGGATACTCATCCCGAGGCCTCTAAAGATTGTGCAGCACCATTGATGTGATCTAAGACCTGTGAAAAGATGATGCCAAGCATAGAAGACTTCTAAAGGTCTCCATAACCCTGGACCAGGCCGTATCCTGAGCGGATGCTGTGGCAGTCATGGAGGAGTGGAGAGCATGAGACTGATTCCTGAAAGACCCAGTGACAGACGAGTCTCCGCATTGATCTCGTGGGCCAGCCTGTATACCTGCCGGTGACCTACTCACACCTGCAGTTCTCCTCGATGGACGTCCAGCGTTCTCCAGCCCCCGGCACCTAGACTGCAGCTTTGCACAAGAAGTTTAGCCAAAGGAGAAATGGTCGTGCACAACTGAGCCTGGTCTCTCTCGCTTTTTTTTTTCACTTTCGTCAATTGGTGATGTTTTGTTTGGGACTTGTGGAGCTGCGCATTGATGGATTTGCTCTTCAGTGTTAAAACCACAATTAAACCACACTGAACTGAACTAAATTGAGCTTTAACTCTGAAAACTGGTCTGACACAGGTTTGGATCAAGTAGATGATGAGTAAAGAAAGATAGAACTTTAATTTTGGGGTGAACCATCTCTTAAAAGTGTGTTGAATAATGTTTGTGTCCATTTGTCACTTCTGTTAAAAGAGAGGACGTTTAGCCTTCTAATGTTTGAAATGCTCACGTGTAAAAACTCAGTGTGACCTCAGCTGTTAACATGCTGTGTTCCTGGAAACCCTTGAACTTTGCGAATGAGCCATTAGGAGTCGGGTCTTTGAGTCTAGTTCCACAAGGTTAATATTCAACAAGCCCCACACATCAGCAGGAGAGAAATGGGCGGGAGAAGAGAGCGAGAGATGTGGCACATTCCGAAGATTCCACACAAGCGCTTCTAGAGGCCAGAACTATGAATGGATCTAGTGAGGATGGTTAGCTAATGCATGCAGATGCATACATACTTTCCCACATTCAGATATATCATATCATGAGGAAGTAACCCGAGAATCTGACCTATGGAGGTGACACAAATAAGCACGTTTTGCCACACATGACATGCACATATGAAGAGATATATGAGGGGAAAGGATTTCTAACCAGATTCACATGTGCATATGCAAATGTGTGAGATTTCTTGTGATTTATTTCACAAGTACTTATAACCAGGCTACATAACGTCTTTGATGTTCCTGTAGAAACTGATTATTTAAAATTTACTTGCTCTAAGATGGTTTAAGCAACCCATAAACCTAAATTGAAGAGCCACTTGTTGCTTGCTAGGATAGCTCGATTACCGCTCCAGTATAGGTTTAAATTGCTCTTACATTCAGTTCTGTGTTTATATTTATGAAAATGGTTATTTATGGAGCACTGTGGTCCTGCCAGAGACAACATTATGTTCCACTTGCATCTTAATAAACTTTTTTCTTTTTACAGTGCATGTCAACCCATAGACCATTTAAAGATTACAGAAATAAAGTGTCTGAATTGATGTCTCTCAAAACAAACTAGCTACTCCATAATAACATGCAAAAGACTTAAAACAAACCATACTGCAACATTAATGGTTAACTACCTAACAACCATTTGTATTTTCCTTAGAAAATGTGCAAATCTCCCTTTTACATTAATCTTTTTTTCATTTGAGAAATCTGTGATAATGCATAAAAAATCCCAAATCCCTCAGCCAGTATAGACAGCAGACATGAGGTAATGGAGAATCGATATGTGTGTGATAAGGACCTCCTTGACCTGTGCTCCACTATGTTTGTGCTTCTCTCCTTTGATGTTAATGTTGTTTATGTGTAGCTCCAGTCAGGGGTGGACTTAACATTTAAGTGAGGCAAGCAACCACTTAGGGCCCAGGGGAACCAGGGGGCACCATCTGATATTGGTTAAACATATTTGCAGCATTGAGCAATGTAGCCAATCACAGACATATCTGTTGATTTCTTGACGCAATGAGAAGAAGTGTTTAGTTAGAATCCACTCATTTCATGAAATGTTTTATGTTTCAAATTTTATGTTTGTTGAAATAATGAAAATGTTAAGTGCAAGCTTAATTTTTCTTTTGATAATGTAATCTTTTGTAAACTGCAAAAAGAGGTTTTAGAACAGCATTCGTTTTACTATATTTACACTGCATTCAAATGTGGCCTAAACCAAGCCTGATCTGTTTTTGTTGTGACAGTGTGAACAGCAGAAACTGCATGGAATCTGATCTTTTCAATTCTGATTTTGCCTCTTTCATATGTGGTATTAAATCTGATACAGATCTGATGTTTTGCAATGCAACCACAGTATTAACTCATACGTTGGAATTTATTACTTAATTATTACTTTATTACTTATTACTTAATTTTTGATCAATATTCTTCATTATTCTACTACATACCACAAAGACTGTCTTCCTCCTCACTGGCTGCTCATAACCCTTGACGAGTTCTCAACACTGCTGTTATCAGTCTAATCTGGTCTGTGGAGCAAGCAATCACTGCAGTGTAATTACAATGTTAGTATGCCACATGATCAGCTGCTAAATTCAAATCTGCTTTTCCACGAGGGCTGGTGCTGAGCCGGAAATTGAAAAACACATTAGCACTAGCAAAAAAAGCTATTTATAATTCATAAAATGCACCACTGGTGTCTGCAAAAATGGCATTGATAATAATATTAAACATAATTTGACAATGTAATACAGTATGCACATTCAAATCAATTTGAAAATGTATTTGTGTTTGCACCCAGCGCAAAAGGCACAAGATGTGTATGGTGCGATTTGTTGCTATTTTCAGAGCAGTGCAACTGTAATTTTCACGTTGTTTAAATAGCAAATCCATTTGTGCCGCTTTGTGGACTCATGGGTGTGCTGGTCTAAAAAGGTGTGTTAAAGCGCATTGTTGGCGCATTGCTATTTTGACGAACTGAAATAGACCACACCATTGAGGAGGGCTTTTTTCAGTTTATTCATGACAATTTGCATTTGTATAATATTATTATTAGTATTATTTATTATATGCATATTTATATTTGTTTTAATAAAAACAAGTTTAGATTTGTCCACCAGGTTTTGGAGACGAGTAAATCACCATATGGGGCATAAGAATAGGACGTGTGTTTGTACATAGCTCAGTTATTTTTTTTACCACACTTCCTTATCATTGTTCATTTATTAGTTTGCTGGAAATTAGAACTGAATTTAGAATTAGTTTTGAAGCATATCTTTGCGCTTAACAAACAAAATTAATTATGTAGGCTAATGGATGTCTTTAGTAGAGTTCCTTAATCCACGAAAGTAAAAAAGTAAAGTAAAGAGTAAAAGTAAAGAGGCTGAATGGAGGAGGCTCGTTCTTTATCCTTGTGCTGCATATGGTCTGTTTAACTGGTTTCTCGCTAGTAAAGCGTTCAGTTTTTCCAGCAAATGCACCATGACGCGATGCAACTGGCTCTTAAAGGGAATGGGAGATGAGACTCTGATTGGTTTAATGCATGTAATGCTCAAAACACAAAAAAACATAACTCATTAAGAGAATAAGCACAACCCTGTTAGACCATGCGCCGGGGCACAGATCGTATTTTTCTATCTTTAAAATACCAAAAGTTGATTCGGACATGCCCTTAATGCTTTTGCGCCATGTGCTTTAGACTTTGTGCTTAGATCGTTAAAATAGAGCCCTATAATTTTTCAGTTATTTCCCAAAAGTTGCTCATCTACACTAAATGACTGAAAGGTTACGACAAAATGTCAAAAAAAGTTGAGGTGGAGTGAGGTTAAGTTGTGGCTGAGAATAACACAAGAGCATAACATTTCAAATGCGAGCGAGATGCTAAAACAACAGTATTTACTATTCTGTATCCTTTAAAGAAAAGCAACCCGGACATGTGCAAACTGAACATCAAATCAGCTAAATCTTAAATTTATATTTTAATTTTAAATTTATAAACAATGCTGTTCAAACAGAGAGCATCCAAAACAACTGCTGTACAATGTCTACCACCATTTAAGCTGAATTGGTCACATGACTGCATCATTGGTTGCATCCGAAATCACATACTTCCATACTATATAGTATGCTAAAACCAGTATGCGAGCCAAGTAGTATGTCCGAATTCATAGTATTGAAAAAACAAATATGCGAGAAGTACCACGATGACCTACTACTTCCGGCGAGATTCTGAAACGCGCATCCGATGGACGCTACGCTTTCCCATGATGCCACGTGAGAACATTTAGCAATGGGAATTAAAACGACGCAAATGACATGGGTAGGTCACGTGATAATGACAAATGGCAGATGTAGTACGTCTGAGTTCAATTCATACTACTCACATTCATGCTCTATACAGTAGGACGTACTTTTCTAAAAAAGGTTGTGCAGTAAATTAAAATTCAAATGTAGTTCCTACCTAAGTAGTATGCGATTTCGGATGCATTGTTCAAAAACCCATGTTTTCACAGATTACACTGCGACACATTCATTTATTTAATCTTTCAGCTCAGTCCCTTATTTATCAGGGGCCTCCACAGCGTAATGAGCTACCTATAATTCCGGCATATGTTTTACGCAGCAGATGCCCTTCCAGCCGCAACCCAGTACTGGGAAACACTTATACACACTCTCATTCACACACACTTATACACTATGGCCAATTTTAGTTAATCCAATTCAACTATAGCGCATGTCTTTGGACTGTGGGGGAAATTGGAGCACCCAGAGGAAACCCATGCGAACACGGGGAGAACATGCAAACTCCACACAGAAATGCCTCCTGGCCCACCTGGGACTCGAACCAGCAACCTTCTTGCTGTGAGGCGGCAGTGCTAACCACTGAGCCACCGTGCCACCTCACTGCGACACAAAAACATAATTTTCAAATGTATTTACTTTGTAGTGCATTTTCAATAAGATGCATTTTTATTTACATTTTAAATAAAAATGTATGTGGTCTTGGCCTAATTTCTGTAAAACTATAAACTATGACCTAAACAAGCACAAGCAACAAGTGGTGTTTGATTTGGGTTTACAAATGATTAAATTCGCACCTGAATCCAATGTTGTAGTGACCCACAGTGGACATCCCAGATCGTGACAGGACTGTAAAGGAGTGCAACCAAATGAATCATGCACTTACTCAAATGATTAAACTCTCAAGGGAGGTTTGTTTTAGCTTCAGAGCTAATTCGTTTCAAACATTTGATAACGAGTGTGAAGTAAATTTTACAAGCAGATGGAACAGCTCTGACCCATAACTGTACTTCAGTTCAGAGGAAGTGAACAGGAAAATTGCTTAGTTTAATTTGGCACTGGCACTAGCAAGCATTAACTGTGAAATCTTCCAAACAATGCACAATATGCTTATTTATTCACAATGTACGTCTGCCATCTGTCAGTGCAAAGTCCCATTAAAGCCAACAAAAGATTCCACAAAATGTATGGAATTGAGATAGGACTAATTTGTGCAGATTATATGGATATCTGTTTTTATTTTATTTTTAAGTAATCTGAATTGACTCTAGTACAGCTCAATTAGGCAATTTAGGATGGCCCCAGAACTAATAGCTTAGTGAAGGCAGTGGATACATGATCCATTGTAAAGCCTCTCTGTACAAGCTTTAAGAAGATTTAGACAGAAGTTGTAGACTAATGGAGCGGCATCTGAGGTGAGCGTTTCAGATTAAGTTAGGTTTTATCAGCGGAAACAACCCAGCAAATTAAGTCATTTTAATACTAACAAGCTGTATAAATTGGAAAGTATACAGATGTCTGCATAATTCAGTACTTTGCATACTGTAGATACAGTGTCTTAGTATTTAAAGATAAATCATTTGAGTTTAATGGTATACTGCTGTAGCTATACATATATGTTATAGCTATACTTTACTTTAACACAAAGCCACATTATTTTTACAAGTGCAAACATGTTATAATGACTTGTAAAACAAATCCTTTTTTATTTTTAAGCAAAAAAAAAAAAGTCCCAAAAACCACACTTCATGTGTGTTTCATGTTTGATGTTACTTGTGATTGCACAGGGGACACGGAGAGTGGTTAGCACTGTCACCTCACAGCAAGAAGGTCACTGGTTCTAATCCTGGCTGGGTCAGTTGGCATTTCTGTGTGGAGTTTGCATGTTCTACCTGTGTTCGCATGGGTTTCCTCCAGGTTTCCCCCACAGTCCAAAGACATGCGCTTTAGGTGAATTGAATAAACTAAATTGGCCGTAGTGTATGTGTGTGAATGAGTGTATATGGATGTTTCCCAATACTGGGTTGCAGCTGGAAGGGCATCCGCTGTGTGAAACATGCTGGATAAGTTGGCGGTTCTTTCCGCTGTGGCGACCCCTGATAAATAAAGGGACTAAGCCGAAGGAAAAAGAATGAATGAATGAATGTGATTGCACACGTGAAGCTCATGTAGTGTTTCTGTAAGGGCATAAAAGCAATATAAATGTAATATATTATAAAAATTATATGAAAAAATTAATTTAAATTAAATTAATTGTATTAAAAATTCAATTCAACTCATCTTTATTTCTATGGCGCTTTTACAATGTAGATTGTTTCAAAGCAGCTTAACATAGAAGTTCTAGTAAACTGAAATTGTGTCAGTCCAGTTTATAGAGTTCATTTCAGTGTGGTTTAAAGTCCCAAAAGCCTACAATACTATTCACATTTATCAAATGTACAAAATGACATGAGAATTTATTTAAATTTTAAATGTATAAATAAAGCATATTTTACAAATTATACAATATAAATTAAATCGACATTTTACATATTCAGCTGCAATTAGTTAACCTACTGAACTGACTAATGTCTCTCATTAATCATTATGTGTTGATACTTTGGTAGATGCATTGCTTCATCGAGCATCTGATTGTGACAATAGTCCTCACAGAGAGTGTGAATGCCATTCAGGATGCCCGGTCTTTGCAGCCTGGCAAGGGCTGAGCCATCTGCCATTCACCCGTCCTCAACAAATGGCATCATGTGCTTCATGTGCGACTTTGAGCCCATATGGCATTCTCTATCTTGCAGGAACAAGATTTGAGAGAATGGATGCAAGCATACACAACAGAAATAAAAGGACTTAGCGTCTGATATGTCGTTAAATGTACAGCTCAAGCAACTCTCTGAGCTACTGTGTCATGCTTGATTGTCATGTTGAAACTGACATTGGGAATCAAGAGGACTCAGAGCAGGGGAAGAGATGGGTCATGGTCAGGTGAAATTTTACCTCCCGACGCAATGACATCACAGGATCCCGATAATCCTCTTACACGTGCACTATATATCCTGAAGTCATAGGACCGCACCTGTCACCACATGAAGAGGACTGACTAACAGCACTTGGACAATGAAAGAGTAACTGGCAGGCGTCCAGTGAGGTTAAGTTTAAGGGTATCATTGTTACTCTTTCTTTAGCCTTGCATTTAGATAATGAGCCTGGTTTAAAATAAAAAATAAAAAATGAACAGAACAGAACACAAGATTTATGACACACTCATACAGTCCCTAAATATCTTCAAGTTAAAAAAAATCTAAGGAAAAGGAAGAGGATGAGACAAAAAAAGAAGGCTAGACAAAGACAAAGATAGAGACTAAATATAAAATTGAGTGCTAAATTAAACAAAAATGCATACATCTTTTTTCTCTGTAATGCATTCTTCACACAGTCCATCTCTAGCTGTGACAATGTTAGTTTCAGCTTTAATGTAGTGTCAGGTATGGCATAATGCACATTATATCCAGCCTGTTGTTCTCAAAGAATTAACCCGTTGTATTAGACTGAATGGCTTTACTCTGTGAAAACAATCAGCTGGATGTACATTATGCCACTTACTATACAGTTACTTGCCACAAAAGTAAACAATTAGACACAAAACATTGATCTGAGCTATATTGATTTACAAACTCTTTAATTAAACATGAAGCTTGCATATAGAAAAGGATGGATGCAGCATACACTAACCTACTTGTTTTATAATTCAGTCGCAATATATATATATATATATATATAT
>CAIGQW010032882.1:0-11032 GCA_903798125.1 Danio choprae
AAAAAAAAAAAAAAAAAAAAAAGATTTAAAGTTTTTATAATTCTCCCAATTAAAGCTTTACCCTTCTGTAGTTTTATTGTGTACTAAGAACAACTGAAAATGAAAAGTTGCTATATTCAAGGTTGATATAGCTAAGAACTATGCTCTTGTTTTGTCGTAATCAAGAAAGGTCATACCATGGTTGCAACAGCAGACATTAAAGTCCGTCTTTGTACACAATGTAACAGAAGAGTAAATCTTTAAATAGGAACATTAAAACTTTTTTTTGTTGTGCAAGATGCTAATAGTTAATGCTAATCCAATTCAATGATTTTTTTAAGCTAAGCTAAAAGTTCTCAGAAATCAGCTGAATGGATTGAAAAATGGTCAAACTCAACAGTTGAACTCTAGACAGCTGTTAAATAAGCCTATTTCAAAAAAAACAGTGCAGTGTTCCTTTAAATAAATATACATACACAATTACAAATCTGGATATACCTGTATGTATCGTTTTATTAATGTAAAAGATAAAATAAGACCTTTTATTTTAAGACATTATTTTATCTTAAGTTATTTTTCCCTGTTCTCATCTCATCCATCTCATCACTCTGGTCAATAAAGACGTTAATGAGGGGAAAAACCGTTATGTGTAAACATTTATTGGTTTCAAACTGAGATAAAAACAACTTGCACCAGCAAACATTGTACAGCCTTTCATAGTCCACACATCTCGCAACAAAAATAAAATAAAGGGGGAAAATGCAAGAGAGAAAGAAAATGGGGGAAAGACATGAAAAAAGGAGAGTGCAATCTTTTATTCCAGTGACTCTGAATGAGATAAGAGAATATTGTAAAAGCCCAGAAATAGACTGCTGTCCGTCATAACACAGAGAGAAAGAGAGCGATAAAACCTTCGTTTTTGGCTGCGGCGCCGTTTCTGTAAATGTTTAAATTAAGTTAAAAATTAGACAAAGCACTCAGTCCACATACTGGACAGCCCAGAATAAACGAGTTGCTTTTTTTTGGATTCTGCAAACAGTATAAATTACGAATTTTTGGACGTTTTTCTGGCTTCGTCGTTGTTCAGCGTAAACAGTGCGAAGGCACAGGTCGAAGTGTTCCCTTGTCCTGTCTTCATGTTCATGGGTCAGTTTGGTTTCCTTTCGTTTTGAACAAAATGCAAGGTTGTTTTTCTCGTACGAACAATATGAAGTGATGCGATAAAAAACCCCAAAAAAACAAAAACAAAACAACATGCTCTGGTTTCAGTCTTGCAATCCTGATCTATTCAAAAATAAGCATTTTGGTTTCGTTTAAACAAGCTCAATTCAATTTCTCTGAAACCGTGAAAGAACAAAGTTGAAATTTTTGCTGCATTTTTTTCTCATTTTTTTAACAAACTAGAGTGAAAAACCCCTTCGAAAGTAACAAACCCGTTTCGATCATGCCGTAGTGGTGCGAAAACAAACGAATGAACAGGAAAAAAAAAACGGCGTGACTGAAATGGCAGGAAGTGAGCGTGAGGCGATGGTACTGATTGGTGGAGAGCGGGCAGGGGGAGTGGCCTCACTGAGAGCTGGATCTGGCGAGCGTGTGCTGTTCATTTTGTGCCTTGCTAGTTCTCAATCTGAATTTGGCGATGGAGCTGTTGAGTTTGTGGAGCGTGTTCTGTGCTGAGCATTTCGTGGGGAACAAGGCCAGGATGGTGTATTTGGACGCCAGGTCATGAGGGGGCGGTTTGGAAGGCTCAGTGTTCGTAACGTTTGCTCCCTCTGATTGATTTGGGGACGGAGGTTCGGGCAACCATGTGATGACGGCGCCGACTTTGCTTAGCTCTGCCAATAAAGTTTCGGCTTCCACTCTACTGATGCCAGCCGGAAGATCAGTCACCTCCAAAACACGGCCCGTGTCTGAACACACAGGAAACACGACAGACAGAACAAATTATGAATAATATGGTGTCACATCCACACGTAGGGTAATATTTTATTGAATTAAAATCTACATAAACGTTTTTGTTTAGTTAATCACAAAAAGCTCATTTTTAATGATTAGTTGCACTGCATTAGAACCAACGTGTATTATGAAGGCATACTGCAGTCTATATTGATGTTGTGTGTGTATCCCTACCCATCTCTCCTTGGCTCATGTCAGTAGACAGCGATTTCTTTGCGGGTCTTCGAAGGCGGCCGCCGTGCCGAACACCCACAGGCCCCTGAGACACGACAACAGAGCGGAGCGTGAGCTGAAGAATGACTGTGCTTAACATGACCAAGAGGAGGATGAAGATGACGCTGGATGTGTGCGATCACGAGTGAGTGAGTGTGTGTGTGTGTGTGTGTTCAACCTGGTGGTGATGAAGATGGTGATGATGGTGGTGGTTGACCACATGAGAGCCGTGCATTAGTGGGGGTCTGATGGGAGGGTTATACTGAAGCGGCTGGCCAATCAGAGGAGGATACCTGCCGTCACCTGAAAACACAGCAAAAAAACAAAACAAAAAACAAAAAAACACATGCTGGACGTTAATGGAGGGCCGGCAAAAATACTGCAATACACCGCTGAGGGTTTTCTGCTTCATAATACAACAAACACAATGATACTCTATTATTGTGAAATACAGCTATGGATGAAATAAAGATAATATTCAGTTTCTCTGGATATACTGGGTTTGGGTAAATGCTAATATATCATTATATTCAATAAAAGTTTCAGAAAATTTCTCCCCAATATCAAACACAAATGTTCTCCGAAAAGGCCAGTTGGTGTAAAAACAATGTTTAGAATTTGTTAAAAAAATAAATAAATAAAAATAAAAATCAAGGTTGTTCCTCTACAAATTGATTTCTTAATTCTTCCAATGTTTAAACATCGTCCAAACATGTCCTAGGCTAGTTGCTAGTAATAGCTAAATGGGTTGATGTACGTTAAATGGTCTGTAAGATTTACTGTTTTTAAGATTTCACCCCTGCGAATGATTTTTGATCGTCTGTTTATGAAAACCATCCAAGTCTGATTCGTCAGAAAAGATGACACAAAACGAGTAAGAAATTAGCACAATTTAACCATTGGCTAACATGCCTTGATTAGCGTATTGTCTAGGCTGAGCTAGTGATTGATGTACATGAACATTTGATGTTCTAAAACTGGGTGGATGTACCTTAAATGCTCTAAGATTTTTTTGTTTGAAAGTTTTCACCCCCTCAATTGAGGGAATATATATTTTTTAAGTGTCTGATAATCTGTTTTTGTTTTTACATGTCTGATCACTCAGAAAAGATAAACTATACTGAGTGAGAACATCTTGAAGGTTGGAACAAGATTAGCACAAGATTAGCTAATATCTTTTGATTAGCGTATAGCCAACATGTCTAGCATATTACCATATTGTTAGCATGAATTAGCATGTTGCTAGTTTGTCGTAGGTTATGCTAGCGATAATTAGATATATACGTGAACATCTAAAAGCCTTTAATAAAATGAGTGGATGCTTGTTATATTCTCTTTAAGATTTACTGTTTGAAAGTTTTCACCCCCTCAATTAAAGTCAGTTTTTTTTGTCAGTCAAAACATCTTGAAGGTTTGACCCAGATTAGCACAATTTAACATTTCGCTAATGTGTTGGAATAGCATATTTTCTACATCTAGCATGTTTTATCATATTGTTAGCATAAATTAGCATGTCCCGGAGATGAATAGATATACATGAACATCTGAAGGTCTTTAACTAAATCAAAGTCTATTAGTCTTGTTGTAGATTTGATCATCCGTTTAATGAAAAATGTCTGTCTGAACAGTCAGAAAAAACATAGCATACAAAGTCAGAACATCTTGAAGGTCTGAATGAAGTTTAAAGGCGGTAGCTTGAAAACTGTAGGAGAAGAAACTGTTTAAAACTTACTCTCAGATGAAGAAGAATAAGCTGTCAAACCAACATAATAATCATTCGTGTCATAATATACTGCCTCTTAATGGAAAAGTTCAATTCTTGACCAGAATGTCTAAATATACCAGCCTACACCCAAAAAAAGAATAACCAGCTCAAAACTTGTCCTTTTTGATTCACTTAGATTGGCTCACCTTGAGCTGGACCGTAAGAGCGGGGAAACTGGGGCATGATGGAGAAGGGGGCGTGGCCTGGACGAGGACCCTTCAGATTGGCCAGATGGGTGGGAGCAGGCGACTGTGCTGGAGAGGGGGAGGGGCTTAGCAGCTGCTGCTGATTATTCTAGAAATTGTGAGAGAAACAAAGCATTTACATGCAGTGCGCCATGTGAGAATGAGGACGTATGGGATCTGCTGGAGGTGTTTGTACCTGTGTGGCGTCCTGCGAAGGAATATCGCAGGGTTTGTAGTAGCGGGTGGGTTTCCAGTGAGGTGGTGTAGGGGCTCTGGGCTGCTGGCTGGGAGGAACACTCAACTGCATCATCACTACTCCACCAGCAGGGGGCGGCGGAGGCACAGCTGAAACAAAGCACAGTACAGGCTATACCACTTATGTCAGAATATACATCTAAAATACTTATTTAGAAACATGAAGGTGTTTTTTTTTTTTTTTTTATTATTATTTTTTTTAAGGATTTTAATATGTATAAAAATGTAAAAAAATATTCCTAAAGTATTACGTAAGAGTCCATTCTAGTAATTATGAGTTACATCTAATATTTATTAATTAAAATATGTTAATGTTTAAGGATTTTAATATGTATTAAAATGTTTTTAAAAAGCATTCATAAAGCATTATTGTGTACTATAAAAGTATTAATGTGTAACAATTCATTCATCTAATATATAAACAATTTAGACTTACAATATTAATGTCTACTTTTTATTAATACCACATCTCATACAGTATTATTTATAATTAAACAATTACAATTCATATTAACCTTTAAAGCTAGAGCTTCTCGACAACAGACATACATATTCATCAGCGGTGCTGCAAATACACGTGAATAATTCAATACCAGACAAAAAATAGCACACAACTCCACACAAAACACAAATAACAGCCAATTAAGGTGCTTTATTGAACAGAGAAAGGTCAAAGACACACAAACACACACAGACACACACACACGCATACACACACACAGCTGAGTGTTCATTAAGTGAGGTTTGTTCGAATAAACATGGATTGTTCTGCTTGTGAACAGTAAGATGAGCTCTTCATAAACGCCTCGAGGTTCATGCACAAATCAGAATTGTAAACAACATTTAATTACACAGCTAAAGTAAAACGTTGCTTTTAATTGAGGAAAAAAACAGCATAAAGCTCATTATGTGTGCTCAACTTATTAACCTAAAGACATGCAAAGAATATCCAATTAAAAAAAAACTTTTAGATGCCAGTTTGTTTTCACTATCAGAATTAAACAAAGTGTTTTCATAAGTAATTAAGTAACATCTTGGGAATTAAATAATATATAATAATATATATATATATATATATATATATCCTTGAGTGGCCCAGCCAGAGCACACATCTAAATCTTATTGAACATCTCTGGAGAGATCTGAAAATGGCTGTACACCGTCGCTTCCCATCCAACCTGATAGAGCTTGAGAGGTACTGCAAAGAGGAATGGGCAAAATTTTCCAAAAACAGGAAGCTTGTGGCATCAAATTCAAAAAGACTTGAGGCTGTAATTGCTGCCAAAGGTGCATCAACAAAGTATAGAGCAAAGGCTGTGAATAGTTATGTACATGTGATTTTTCAGGTTTTTAAAAATTTTTTTTAACAAATTTGCAACAATTTCAAAAAATCTTTTTTTCCACATTGTCATTATGGGGTATTGTGTGTAGAATTTTGAAGAAATAAATGAATTTAATCTATTCTGGAATAAGGCTATAACACAAAAAAAGTGAAGGGCTATCAATACTTTGTGGATGCACTGTGTGTGTGTGAGTGTGTGTGTGTGTGTATATTAATTTCAAATATATAAATCCACAATTTATTAATTATTAAATAATTTATTTTAAAGACTATTACAAAAAAGACTATTTCATACTATCTACATACAGTAATTTACTTGAAAAATCAATAGCTGTCACTGAAAGTTACTGAATTAATACCAATCAGATCTTGAATCTGTTATTGTCGCCAGTTGGTCTCGGGTGGTTTGTGATTGGTGGAGAAGGCTACCGTACCTGTGCACTGCTGTGCTGTGATTGGCTGAGGGCCGCAGGGGGAGGGAGCACGGGGAAACGACATCTGCTCTGAACCCGGATGAGGGAGGAAACCGACGGCTGAGCTACACACAAACAGGAAGTTGACATTAGACCTCGAACCATGCTGCAACCTGATTGGCTGAAAAGCAAATCAACGAGTGTCACCTGATGTTCGAGTGCTGTGTCGGTGGCATCATGCTGTAATACACCTGCATGCTGGCAGAGGGCGCAGGTGTCTGATTGGTCTGTCCCTGCAGCATGATCTGTTGCTGATAGGCTGCCTGAGGAACATTCTGAGAACCTTGCTGAACAGATACCTGTCAATCAAAGCAACACATTGTGGCGAACTGGATTAAAAGAAAAACAAATTTGATGATTGACTACATTAAAGGAACACTCCAATTTCATTGTAAATAAGCTCATTTTACAACTCCCTTAGAGTTTAAAAGTTGAGTTTTACCATTTCCAAGTCCATTCAGCTGAGTCATATTAGATCATTAGCATCTCGCTCAAAAAAATTACCAAAGAATTTTGATCATTTTCTATTTAAAACTTGACTCTTCTGTTAATTTTTTGTCAGCCTTGGTGCATAAAATAAATAAAGTATGCCAATCACATTAGAATTTACCTTCCGGAGACAATTTTCAGGCCTTTAGGCATATCATTGCACCCCATGTTACAGCAGCAAAGACCGTGATTATTACACCAGTATGACAGTATAGTTCCTAGCCATATCAGCCTAGAAAATAGCAACTTTTTTTTTCTTAAAACATGATGTAACTAAAGAAAAGTCAAGCTTTAAATAAGACAATTATTGAAATTCTTTGGTCATTTTTGTGCAAGATGCTCATGGTCTAATCCGATTCAATGACCTATGCTAAACTAAGCTAAAAGTGCTCCCACCACACCTGGAGATTGGCTGAATGGATTAAAAAATGGACAAACTCAACAGATTAACTCTAGAAGACTTGTAAAATTAGCCTATTTACAAAAATGTGTTCTTTTAAGAATTGCATTTTTTTTATTGCACATCTAAAATGTTGCTTTAATATGCAAATCAGGCAAAGTTTTATTAAGAATGAACACATTTCTAGTACAAGACATTTTTAACCTCAGAATTAGGGTTATTTTTTTTAAAGATATTTAGAGTCAGAGGTTTTTACAGAGGGAAAGATTTGTGTATTTTACAGATTAGGGTATTTCCATTTATTACTCCACAATTCTGAAAATATTGTGAACAGCCAGAAAACAAAAAACAAAACTGGTGTCTGCAAAGCTGCTGAAATAAAGACTATTTTGAGAAAACTGCCTTTAAAAATATGTAGGAGAGATCTATAGACACAAATTGATCAAGTGCAACAAAATACATTTTGGACATTTTCATTACTCAAAAAAATGTGAAATTCTTTGGTAATTTTTGTGTGAGATGCTAATGGTCTAATCCGATTCAACAATCTATGCTAAGCTAAGCTAAAACACACTTCATGGAAAGGCAAAATCGCAGACCAGACAGTTGCATGAAAACACACCATCTCGTCGTAATAAAAATATTTAAAAACAAATAGGCAGAAATCAACACTCACCTGGTACGGATGCATTGTGGGATACTGCACCATGACACCCTGAATCTGATTGGTCAGCCCGCCCTGAGAGCTGACCAGCGATTGGTTCTGGTTCTGCTGAACTGCCATCATGCTCTGGTAACTGGGGGCTTGGGGAGGCATGACTGTCTGAAAACCTAAACGCACACACCAAACTAGCCATTAGCATAAACGACGGCAACAAACAAACAACATCTGGAGGAGAATCATTAAGGAGACGCTTTGCACAACATTAAGGTTGTAAACAGTTTGCAGTGTGGAAAGACTCAAGTGTGTGAAATGAAGAAAAAGCAGAGATGAGGAGAATCAGAAGGACGCTAATGTTGCTAATACAGAATGCTACCAAAAACATGCTCTCAGACTGAAGAATAACAGCTGCTGAAGGAGGTTTATGACCATTAAATACTAGTTAGACACACAAGTTCATGATCTGTGCAAAATAGCTGGACATTACAGCAATCATAAAGCCCAGCACATCTGTTCATGTTTATATTATAATCATCCATTTTGTACATAAAATGTTGCTAATAATAATCAATCATATATTACATAATGATATAGCAATATTTTGTATGAAATTAATATTTCATAAATAGGGTTCATCTTATAAAAAATTTAATAAATAATAATAATAATAATAATAATAATAATAATAATAATGCATTTAACATTAATCTGATTTTCAATCAATAAATGAAACTTTAAATTGTTTTGTATTTAATGCGACAATATAGAATAATATGTATAATTTTACACATAATAAAGTATAATACTGCAATACTTTATAATTATCTAATTGTTAATAAATATAAAATATAATGAAATATAATTACAATTATATAAAAAATAACAATTTATTAATCTAATTGTTAATCAATATTTAGATGAAAAAATCTGTATTAATGAGGCAAATAAAATGCATCGTATAATCTAATAACAAAACAACCATTTTGCGCATACAATTAATTATAATTGATTATTGATATTGCTATAGTAACATTTCATATTCAATAATTTAATAATATTGAATAAATAGGGCTGGATTATCTTAATGATGATAATAATAATAATAATAATAATAATAATAATAATAATAATAATAATACTAATGTATTTACCATTAATCTGATTATTAAATAAGTGAAACTTTACAGCAAATTAAAATGTTTTGTATTTAATGATAGACAGAAAATATAGAATTAAAATGTATAACAATAAAATATAATAAACACATAATAAACTAATTCTGCAGTACTGAATAATAACTTAACGATTACCAAATATTAAACATTTAAAATAACCATTTTTTTATTTAACAAAACACACAAATAAAACGTATGAAAACAACATCTATCTTACAAAACAACAAAATCTGATCATATTTAATAATATGTATTAAATAGCATGATTCAAAAAAATTGATTGAATACTAGAGTACATTTATAAATAGCTGTAATATTACTGTAATGCTTCAGCTGTAGATAGGATCGGTTGAGCACTTCTCCCACTATCATTACATCGAGTACAGATGAACGAACGTCTCATTCCCTCCTCTCTCTCTCTCTCTGTGTGTGTGTGTGTGTGTGTGTGTGTGTGTGTGTGTGTGTGTGTGTGTGTGTGTGTGTGTGTGTGTGTGTGTGTGTTTGAGCACACAGCTATTTTTACCTGCCCTTGCAAGGCCAAAGTGAAGAGAATAAAAGCCTGTCGATTGAGACCATACAAGAGACACACGCGCATGCACACACACACACACACACCTGTGAAATGGGTCTTTCAATGTCATTGTGGACAAGCTGTGATGTTTTTTTCCCTCATGTTCATTCTCTGTTTTTCCTTCATTTCTACACTCAGAGGTGAGAAACTGCACAATTAAAGGAAGGAAGCGTCTGAACGATGTGCTTGCAGAGAAAATCTTATAGCACCTACGGTTGCCATGAGGTTGCTATGCGGTTGCTAAGCAGCTTGTATGTTACTATGCTAATAATATCCACCGCAATTATGACACTTAATAACGAGTATGAAAATAATGAGCTAAGAAATTGTAATTAGTGCGGATAAACACATCATTTTAACTCAACACTGGCAATAACTATGAAAAAAAATCCACTTTTGTGAAACCAATTAAATGTTTAATACATTTAAAAGATGCATTAAAAAAAAAAAAAAAACTCAGGGCAACACAGTGGCTCAGTGGTAGCACTGTCACCTCACAACAAGAAGGTCGCTGGTTCAGTTGGCATTTCTGTGTGGAGTTTGCATGTTTTCCCCATGCTGGCGTGGGTTTCCTCCGGGTGCTCCGGTTTCTCCCACAGTCCAAAGACATGCGCTATAGGTGAATTGAATAAACTAAATCGGCCGTAGTGTATGTGTGTGAATGAGTGTGTATAGATGTTTCCCAGTACTGGGTTGCAGCTGGAAGGGCATTCGCTGTGTAAAACGTATGCTGGATAAGTTGGCGGTTCATTCCGCTGTGGCGACTCCTGATGAACAATGGGACTAAACCGAAGGAAAATGAATGAATGAATGAATGAATAAATAAATTTTATTTATTGTTTATAAATTATTATTATTAAATAAATAAACACAATGTATATAAATTATGCATACATTTTTTATGTACATAAATATATCTAGACAATGTATATATAAATACAATGGCTTTATATATTTCATAGATATAGCTTTCAAATATGAACAATCTTTATTTATTCACCTATTTTCATGAACACAGTCTTTGTTGCTGTTATACTTTAACATTTATGTATATGTTTATGTATTTATTGTCATTGATATAGCCTTTGTTGCGGCTAAACATTTATATACTTGTTTATTTATTCATTGTCATTCATGAAGACAGCCTTTGATGTCCATATACAAATTATATTTAATAACAATACATAATTAATGACAACATGTTTTATTATTGTTTATTTATTTACTAACAATGTAATGTAATGCCTATGCTTTTCTTTGTTTTAAACTGATTGATTGATTGATTGATTGATTGATTGGCATAAATATAGCCTTTGTTGGTATAGAAATATTGAGATATTGTTTAAGGCTTTCTCATAAATAGTCTATGATGCTGATATGGGAAATAATAAACAAACAACTTTTTAAAAAATATATTTATCAGCATTAATATAGGCCTTCATTCTAATGTGTTAACAAACATTCATCCACACACACACACACACACACACACACACACACACACACACACACACACACACACACACACACACACACACACACACACACACACACACACACACACACAC
>CAIGQW010032886.1:1453-11996 GCA_903798125.1 Danio choprae
ATCAAACTGGTGGAGAAACAAGGAGCTATTGTTGTAGGTAAGCATTTAAGTGTGCTAAAAAAATTAATATTTAAAGCAGCACTGGTCAAAAAAGATTTGGATGCTGTTTTTGTATGAGCTGCTCTTGAATGAAAAGCTAACAGGTCTTATCAGCACTTTTGATTAACTCGGCAAAATGACAGCTATTATTTTGTTAACTTTACTTTGATAGTTCGTTACATTAAAATTGCACTGTCATTAAAGTGTCAGTAGACTGTCAACTTAATACCTGCTAACTTCTTGTTGTGATTATCTCGTAGAGTTCTATGGACTACAAGTAAATTTGCCAGTACAGGTCAACCCATTAGAACCTGAACCCTACCAATCTACTATTACTGTTTTATCTATTATCTGTGTAGCTACTATTGCTGAACTTATGAGAGTTAGTAGATATGTAGATGTGACATTACTTAGTCAACAAAATGTGTTGAAGGGACCATCAAAATAAAGGGAAACCATTATTTCTCTATTGTAGGCATTGCTGCTGTGGCCATTGAAAACAGCGAGGGAGGAAAATGGCTGAAGGAAAACTATAAATATTCCCACTGCATTCCGAAAGAGCTGCAATCTCAAATAGACAGTCAATATCTGGAGTATTTTAAGAACTTCAGTGTTTAAAGGCACGGAAATCAGGTATATATTCAAATGAAAATGTGATATTTGAAATATATTGCATTTTGTCCGGATTAAAACATTACCTATAAATCCTCATTGCAAAAAGATGTATACATGATGCATATGCCAATAATATCACTGATTTTATATTGTTAGTATTAAATCCAGCAAGTGCCATATATGTCACTTCATTTAAACAAACTACATAGAAAAAAGAAACCTAATATTTTTATAATGCACCTCTACTTTGTATCTATTTCTATAATAACAAAATAGTTTACGTGACATATATGTCCAAAATGTGTTACATATGCACATTTGTATGAGCTAGACATATATGTCAATAGGAAATTGCGATTTAAGTTTACCCCAATTTAAAATAGGTTTCAAATGTTTTTTTACTTCATGACAATATATTTCATAAAGGATTAATCATTTTACATATGGGCTGAATCATTTGCATAAATATAATATGTAAGAAATGATTCAGAAGTTGTGACATGCATTTGTGCATCATTCATTCATTCATTTTCTTTTCGGCTTAGTCCCTTTATTAATCTGGGGTCGCCACAGCGAAATGAACCGCCAACTTATCCAGCATATGTTTTATGCAGCGGATGCCTTTCCAGCTGCAACCCATCACTGGGAAACATCCATACACACCAATTCACACTCATACACTACGGACAATTTAGCTTACCCAATTCACCTATACCGCATGTCTTTGGACTGTGGGGGAAACCGGAGCACCCGGAGGAAACCCACGCAAACACGGGGAGAACATGCAAACTCAGCACAGAAATGCCAACTGACCCAGCCGAGGCTTGAACCAGCGACCTTCTTGCTGTGAGGTGATTGTGCTACCCACTGCGCCATCGTGCTGCCCCATTTTGTGCATCATGTCATTCTAAACTTTATATTATATCATATTGGAAATAGTGGGCAGTGCGGTGGCGCAGTGGGTAGCGATGTCGCCTCACAGCAAGGAGATCGCTGGTTCGAGCCTCGACTGGGTCAGTTGGCATTTCTGTGTGGAGTTTGCATGTTCTCCCTGTGTTCGCGTGGGTTTCCTCCGGGTGCTCCGGTTTCCCCCACAATTCCAGACATGCGATACAGGTGAATTGGGTAAGCTAAACTGTCCGTAGTGTTTGTGTGTGTGTGATTTAGAATATGGGTGTTTCCCAGTGATGGGTTGTAGCTGGAAAGGCATCCGCTGCGTAAAACAAATGTTGGATAAGTTGGCGGTTCATTCCGCTGTGGCGACCCCAGATTAATAAAGGGACTAAGCCGAAAAAGAAAATGAATGAATGAATGAATCATATTGAAAATGAACCAATATATGTATGGTTGTTACACGAAAATACCAATAGAGGACACTATCAGACTATAACTGAGATTTCTAAATTGAAAATGGTTTAATATTTTAATCAAACAACATTAATAAAAGGCATATTTCATTTAATGTGAGAGGTTTTTAAATAAATAAATGGCTCATTTTAAAAAAAGAAAAGCATTTTATTTATAATAAAACTGCCAGTCACAGAAAACTACTGTCTGTATGTAAGCCCTAATACTTTTATTAATTTTACAGCAAGATGAAGCTATATAAAGGAAATTCCTACATAACTTCCATTTTAATAAACAGTATTTTTGATATAGAAAAATACAGTTATCACTGTTAATTTCGTATTGTGCAACTCATGCATGATCCTCTTGTGTACCTTGTATAAAAATCACTCCTGACTGTAAACTACGCAAGAAAATTAAATAAAAAATGATTGAACACACTAATAATCACTGGTAAAGTGTGCAAAGAGCTCTTTAGAAAACAGAATACTGCTTTGCCACAAAAAATGCAAACCTCAGGTTTTCCAACAAAGGAATGTTTTCTTTTATCCAGCGGATATTCAGTCACACCCTCTGAATAACAAACTGCACTGCTCTCTGAGCTCTCCTTTAGTTCAAATCCCACTTTTCGTATCTTCTCCCTATGCACAGATATGTACATTTGATTGTGTTTTGCTTTGGTACCATTATGTGTCGGTGCAAACTTTTGCCTTTTCATATAGTCAGCATTTACTGACAACAGTTGCTCTGTTTCTTCTTGGAAGTTGCATACAGGTTATTAGAGTTGCTGTTGATTTCTGTGGGGAGAAATAAGTTTACAGGATTAATTTAAATCCAAAAACAATACGGATCATATCTGCTTTTCATCATTGCATGTTATTGCAATGACCTTTTGACCTTTTATCAAATGGAAAACTTATTTTGAACATGAAGTGACCTTTCATGAAGCAATCAAATTCCAATGGATTAAATAAAATCCTACTGTACTTACGAACCACTTCCCCAATACGTCTTGATCCACTTTTCTCCAGTTCTGCCAGTACATTGGCCTCAAAGGTTAAAGATGCGACTCTAAAGAAAAAGTCTCTCACATTCTCCCCTACAGGCACAAAAACAGTAATAGTTAAATGACATAAACTGCAGCAACTTGCAATTGCAATACTTGCGGTAAAAATGTACAACTGCCTGTTTAAAATAAGTCCCATTGAAACATAATGCATAATTATCAGATCCTCCAGGATTCTGCGATCGCTGAATTTAAGGCTAAATCAAGTCAACATTACACAATTTTGTGGAGCTGGCCATTTTTTTGAATTGACACAGATTTCCCATATATATTGAACAGTCAGGACACATGCAGTCAAATGTCCGCCGTGCCACAAAGCACCATCTGCATAGTTTTACATTAAAAAACATAAAATTTGCAGATAGCTCATCAGGTGTGCAAAGCCTCGGGCTGTCAACACACGCTTTTAGTCCAATGTGTGATCCACATTGTGACTATCGCAATGGGCATTTAAAGCCCATGTTTGAACTATGCCATGTGAGATGTATCAACTTCTGAATATTCATATACTGTATGTATCTGTCTTCATAAGCATAGGCCTTTCTGTCTCTCTCTCACACACACAAACATAAGGATGCACACTCTGCATCATTTCCATCACTATGTACAAATAGCCGCCAAACAAGATGGACAACAAAGCCTGTATTTTCAAGGAATTGGTTTTTATTTTCAAATATCATACAGCAGGCTTTAGGACTAAACTCTCGTTTCTCTCAGTATTTCCTTTATATAACTTACAATGGCTCTCGAGGTCAATAATGAATAATGAATTAAGATTTAAATGTATGTACATTTTCAAAGCAAAACAATAAAAGAATCATTTTAGTCGCAAAAATGTAAATGTTTTTCACTAAATCCTGACAGGACTGTATTATATTGGCTCTAGTTACGAACTCACCGGACAAGGCAGACAAAGCCCAGTACTCCGCTTTCATCTGATCTGCTATTTTAATTGCGTCCTGCTCAATTAGTGAATACTGCGCAGGAGACTGCAGAAAAGACACATTGTTATGATAGCAATATTATAGTGGAAGAAACAGTACTGGATTATGTGTAATGTCAAGTATAAAGGTAGCTATATTGGATTTAAAGATGGTCACTCACACTCAGATCTTTCTTTGTTCCCACCAAGAACAGTAATACACTGGTAGGATCATTCTCTTTCATAGCGTCTTCAAGCCATTGCCTTCAGAAGAGAATGATAGATTTCAATGTGTGAAGTTAACTGTGTGTTTGTCAATCCAGTAAAGATGAGTAAATTAGATAGTTAGATAGTTGGTAAAGATGATGTAATTTATAGCTAAGACAGTTGGTAAAGATGATGTAATTTACCTGGTGTGTTCCAGTGAAGCCACATCAGTCAGGTCAAACACAATGATTACAGCTGGAAACAGAACATGGTAAAGACTATGAATGCCTCAAAAGTATAAAAAAGGAAATTTCATTATTCATTCATTATTACTACCAGATTTAGAAATCGTTCATTATTACTACCAGATTTAGATATTTTGTAATTATATTAAAATTTAATTAATTAGATTGTAACAAAATATTTAGTACATTAAACATCATCTATTGAAGTGTGTTTGAGTACAATCTTTAAGTTTGAAGCGATTAAAGTTTAAACCTTTAAGAACTCACAAAAAATTATCATCTACTATTAATTTACTCAACCAAAGTGACATTTTAATCTTCGGTTAAACATTAAAGAGGATTTTTAGCTGAAATTATCCATTCACCCATTCAATCATAATTATCCATTATCCATTCAAAATAAATTGTGGCTCATTTTCACTGAGCAGTATGGTTTGGTACCATTTCGTATACATTTATTTATGTTTTCATTGTCAAAATTACCAAAATAGTTAACCTTACTGTACTATTTTTGGGACTCTTTTGTAAGAGTATCTAGCATAATACTGAGTTACCAAAATGTTGGAGGTACTGACCGGCAATATACAGAGAATTGTCGCTTGAAAACAATTGTGTTCAATGTTGGATGCACTGGGGGTGAGTATATACATTTCTGAGTGAACTGTCCCTAAGTTCATTAGGTATTTCCTATTTCCTTACATTTGTTTGTGAAATTTAATAGCAATATCTAAATGAAAACTGTTTTATAATATACAATTCCACAGTATAATTTCTGGTTAGTCATGTACCCTGAGCTCCTCTGTAGTATGTTGAGGCAATGCATTTAAACCTCTCCTGTCCTGCAGTGTCCCATCTGAAAAGAATACAACAAAACCTCTCTAAATTAACCATTAAAATGACTTGGTCATAAATATTTATACTGTCATAAAGTGTACTCACAGTTGCAGACTGAAGGGGACTCCAAGAACTTCAAACCTCTCCATTTCAAAGTCCACACCAATGGTAGCTTTGTAATTTTTGTCAAAGACATCTTTACAAAATCTAAAAAAACAGAATGTTTTTATTCTGACTGCTCTGATGTAGTTATGAAACATTAATCTGTGAACTGCCACTTTGCTCACCTATTAATCAAACAGGTTTTCCCCACTGCCAGATCACCAACTACAATGACCTTGGAGATCTTAAACCTACTGGACCAAAAGTAGAAAAAGCACAGGATAAAACCACCTCACCAATCCTGGAAAGGGCCCAAAAACTATTGATTTAACAAAACAAAGGATAACATCTCACCCCACAGTTCCTGTCCTCTGCTGCTGACAGGCCGTCTTCACCTTGCTGTGAAATTCATTCTCTGTGTTCAAAGCAGCGCCTTTGTTGAAGCACTGCAACAGGAGTGAATATTAACACTCATCACTTCAGATAGCTCTTGAGGAAACGCAATGCCTTAAAGGGATAGTTCACCCAAAAATAAAAACTGAAGGTTCATTTACTTACCCTCAGGCCATCAAACGTTTAGATCTTGACAAGAAAATTAAAGATAATTTTATCTGAAATCCTTGGAGATTTATAAAATGAACTTCAATGGCTACTGATACTTTGAAAGTAAAAAAACAACAACATACAATTAAAGCCTGTCAGTGTGCCTCAGTCTCTGCCTCGACTGTGTCAGATAACAGACAGACATGAAGGAAGCAGATCTCACGTGACGTTTGTGAGAAATACTACAGTAAGAACTATCCCAATGATTATTGGATGCATTTGTTGAGTTGTGGAGTTAATTCAAGCCTTTCTGCGATGAGTTACAAACAATGTCGTTACAAAGTTCACGCACACACACAGCGAAGACACACACACACACAGCATGCACGTTTAACTTTGCATTGTTTTTGCACGCAAATGTGACAGGATACACGTTAATATCCACTGCTGTATGGATATCCGTTATGTTAGTGTACAAAATAAACCTGATTTACCGTCCATAACCCGGGATTGAAGCGTCTTCTTTTATAATTGTACTGACACGCGGCTGTGGTAATAAAGTAAAGACGGTAAAACCGCTGTAATTCATTACAAACATGCACTGTTTTAAAAACGTTTTAAACTTGTAAAACTCATTCTTGATCACGTTTGATGATGATTGATGATCACAGAGAGCTGAACAGATCTTGTAATCCCAGTTGCTTTGCGCACCTCCTGTCTTGTTGATATGATTATACGCGTTACTATGGAGTATTAACAAATGCTATGGTTTAACATTTGTAGAGCATCAGCATAAAATACAATAAATCACAAGCACAAAAACAATACAGCAAAGAGGCAAAAGAAAATTTGTTTAATAATAATTGTATTAGGGCTGCACAATATAGCGTTTCAGCATCGATATTGCAATGCGATCATTCTCAATAGTCACATCGCAAGTATATGCAATATTGAGTCTGGATTATAATTGATCATTTCGCAGGTGTTTTTTTGAGGCCTGTGACTGTGTGAGGGTTTTAAAAGCATTCAGGCTGAAGAAAATGTACCATTTGTAACTTAATTTTATGCAATTGTTCATAAAACGAAGCCTATGCATTATTATTTTACATTTAATTATTCAATTACTGCATACCTGAATACATTTGGACTCTTGAAATGCTGTTTATTTAATTAGCATAGGGCCTGTTCTCCCTGTGTTGGCGTGGGTTTTCTCCGGGTGCTCCGGTTTCCCCCACAAGTCCAAAGACATGCGGTATAGGTGAATTGGGTAAGCTAAATTGTCTGTAGTGTATGAGTGTGAATGGGTGTGTATGGATGTTTCCCAGAGATGGGTTGCAGCTGGAAGGGCATCCGCTGCGTAAAACATATGCTGGATAAGTTGGCGGTTCATTCCGCTGTGGCGACCCCAGATTAATAAAGGGACTAAGCCGAAATGAAAATGAATGAATGAATTAATTAGCATATTGTTCTTTATTGAATTTATCTATGCTTGTAGATATTGTACATTGTAGATATGCTTGTAGAGTTTATTATACAAATATTGTGCTGAACAATATAAATATTGTGCTTGTTATACAAGACTTATTGTGCTCAAGTGCTATACAAATAAACTTGAATTATATTTTATGCACTCCCCTACAGAATCTTCCCAATCAGTCTAAAATTATAGCTTCTTTACAAACATGTCTTCATCTGATCAAGTGAAATTGTATTCATATCGCAATATAAATCGCAGAATAAAAAATATCGCAATGTGTAATTTTTCCAGTATCGTGCAGCCCTAAATTGTTGTACTGTTTATAGCTATTTATAGTTTCATGGGGAGAATAATCAATTTATAATAATATTCATTCATTAATTTTCTTTTCGGCTTAGTCCCTTTATTAATCTGGGGTCGCCACAGCGGAATGAACCGCCAACTTATCCAGCATATGTTTTATGCAGCGGATGCCCTTCCGGCCGCAACCCATCACTGGGAAACATCCACACACACCCATTCATACTCATACACTACGGACAATTTTAGCTTACCCAATTCACCTATACCGCATGTCTTTGGACTTGTGGGGGAAACCGGAGCACCCGGAGGAAACCCACGCAAACACGGGGCGAACATGCAAACTCCACACAGAAACGCCAACTGACCCAACCGGGGCTCGAACCAGTGACCTTCTTGCTGTGAGGCGATTGTGCTACCCACTGCGCCACCGTGCTGCCCTTTATAATAATAATAAAATGTAAAATAACAATGTATAATCATCATACAAATAAAAAACTACAACTAATCTTTAAAAAAGTTTAAGCTACAAGTCACAGGCCCTAACAACAACACATGCAACTGATAAACTTTCTCTCTGTCAGGGTTAAACATTGCAATAACTTCACAAACGATGTGCTGAGTGGAGCCTGGTTAACCATAATCCTGATTTCACATTGCAGATCCTGTGATGTAAGTATTGCAGATGTGCACATTGTCATATTAATGCTAAAATGATATATTGTGCAGCCCTAGTTATTATGCAACAGAATGCTTGTGCTCCAGATTGTCAAGAAGGCACTCAGCACAGTTCTAATGATCTCTAACAGACTTATTATGTTGGTTCATAAGATCTCAGTGTATCATCAGGAGCCACAGGTATTCATTTTGTTTTTCCTGTATATGTTTGTTGTTGTTTTCTTAGTCTCAAAGTGCAAGTGAGTCACCAAGTATTGTAGTTTCAGATTAAAAAGTCTATAATGTTTCACAAAAAAAGTCATCTACAACTTGCATGGTCTGAAGGTGAGTAAATCAATAGTAAATTTTAATTTTGAGTGCCTTGTGTAAGAAATATTTACCTTAGGAAGCTGTCCGATTATGCGGTCTTTTCGTACAGGGGGCAGTACACTCATAATGATGCTTCTGCAGGAGAAACACAAAGTTATGAATCACAGTTTGGCATTTTGTAACATGGCACACCATAAAGGAAGAAATGAGTAATGGCTGCTCAAAGAAAACTTATAATAAAGAATAAAATGACGTGCCGTTTTTAAGATTAACATATTATTTACGTGTTAATACTTAGCTGTCGAAAAACGAACATGTGAGAACTAGCTAGTTTAAATTTAACGTTAAAAAGTTGTGTTTGGTCATTCGAGCGGAATGGGTAAAGATGACTCACACTAATCTGCAGTTAGTTAATCCCAAAGTAAATCTGTGAACAAAGAAAACCCCCTAATTTGTTTTAAAGCGTGTTTGACCTTATTTGTAGTGCAGCTTTTATATCCACTTCTAATTTTCTCCATTACAAACATATCACCTAAATGAGATTTTCAAGTATTTTTAGACTCCTATGATATCCAAAACATTTTAAAAGTAGATTCTGATAACAAACAACAAACCCTCCTTCCTATTTAAGATTCACCCGTGCTCCGTAACGCTGTTGCTACAAACAAACGTGCGCTTCTTACCTCAGGACGTCGTCTCTGAGAAATTAATGCTCTCTTTTTCTGGGATAGAGATGTTTTTATAGCTTCAGAGAAGAAAACTGGAAAGGGGTAAAAGGAAACGTGGCGCTTTTAGCATTCATCCATCGCGTACAGTATAGTTCACAAGTTTATGAAGAAAACTGCAGGATCCTCCGACAGACGGAACGGAAGCGCCGAGAACTGCATACAGATGGATTCGCCTCCTCCAATCCTGCTCTCTCCCCTCCAAAACCAGGAAAGAGGGATAAAAACGCCCCCTAAAGCGGTATGTGTCCCTTTTTTCTTTTCTTTTCTTTTCTTTTCTTTTCTTTTCTTTTCTTTTCTTTTCTTTTCTTAGCAGATACATAATGTTGCAAGATTGTCGTATTTTATAACGTGATAGTTACCATGTTATTATCATGTTATACTTTTTAACCAAATGCCCTTTACAAAAAAAATATTAATAATTTAAATTTTAAGTAACCATAGTTTTGGTACAATTACCATAGTTTAACCCTGGTATTTGTAGGCCTAATAAAACTGAGGTTTTATAAAGGATGAATACATAACACTTAAAATCGACACACGGTTTTCATTCATTCATTCATTTTCCTTCGGCGTAGTCCCTTTATTCATCGGGGGTTGCCACAGCGGAATGAACCGCCAACTTATCCAGCATATGATTTACACAGCGGATGCCCTTCCAGCTGAAACCCAGTACTGGGAAATACACTTGCTTTCAACTTCGAAATGTCATATAATTTATAGTACGTATATAATATGCCATATTTGGCACTTTAGAAATGCAATGTCCAAATATTTTGTGCTCAATTACAATTTTGTAGGCCTACATTGTTAAATAAAAAAAAAAAAGCTGTACCACTGGATTAGATCAAATACCATAGTGTTGTGGAATCCATAGTTCAAACGTTTGTTAAAATTAAGCACTGCTACTCGAACCAGCGACCTTCTTGCTGTGAGTGCTAAGCACTGAGCCACCGTGTCGCCCCACACATAATTAATTAATTCATTAATTTTCATTTCGGCTTAGTCCCTTTATTAATCTGGAGTCACCACAGCGGAATGAACCGACAACTTATCCAGCATATGTTTTATGCATCATCCACACCACACACTCATTCACACTCATACACTACGGCCAATTTAGCTTACCCAATT
>CAIGQW010032908.1:3735-17549 GCA_903798125.1 Danio choprae
TATTTCTTTGAGTTTTATTCTGTATTGACTTAGCTGTTTAGTGTTTGGGTTTTAAATTTTGAGCTTGTATTACACTTGTATTTCTTTGCGTATTATTCTGTATTGACTTAGCTGTTTAGTGTTTGAGTTTTACATTTTGAGATTGTATTACACTTGTAATCAATTTAGTTTAATTCTGACTATTCATACATATTTGTAATTCTATAAATTACTGTATTCTTGTATTTCTGTTGTATATTCTACACAAATGTATTTCTAATAAAATAGATCTAAATTTGTTGTATTTTCATATGTAAATAAAATAGTGTTATAAAAATACATCAATAAATAATAAATAAACAATAAAAAATACATTTAATATAAACACAAATTAAAATATAAAATTATCAATAAACTAAAATAAACATTAAAACAAAATATAAAATAAAATAACCAACAAACTAAAATAAGTAATAAAAGTAACCATCAAAATTATCAAATAAAATAAAGTCTAATAATAAAAGTAATAATAAATTAACCAATAAAAATAAATAAAAGTAAGCAAATATAAAAATATAAATAATCAATAAAAGTAATAATTAAAAAATAAACAATAAAAGTAATTGTTAAAATAAACTATAAGATAAAATAACCAATAAAGTAGTCATTAAATTATAAAAATAAATAAAAATAAAAGTAAAATAAACAATACTAATATTTAACTATAAAATAAAAATAAAACAATAAAATAAAAATAAACAATAAAATAAAAAGAATTTAAAAGTAAGAATAAAGTAATTAAAAATAAATGCAATGGGTGATGTAAATTGCACAGATGTTACATACAAAGACCAGATCAATCAAAGACCAGATCAATCTTTACCAGTTACACCACAAAGATCTATTGAAATGCATGCCGACAGATTCACAGACAATTCTACACATCTTCAGCATACGACAAATATGCCTACAAATTCTAGAGACATGGCTTTTAACAACAGTCCTATTTTACAAAGTCAGAGTTTGGATGAAATAGAAATGGAGATAGATCAGGAAATTGAATTAATTTTGTCAGAATATGGGGAATACGTATTACACAGTGAGCAGACCGGTGGTACACTAACTCGGAACACTATTCCTTCTGCCAATGCTAATAGTCGACCGTCAGATCTCCCAATTGACTACGAACAACCATCAACTAGCCGTGTGACAGACGCATGTAGTAATAGCGACACATTGCATCCGTCAGTTGTCAATGGTGAAGAACCGTCAACTTCCAATATTGGTGAACCTTTAGACCAGCGACCAACAAGTCCTATCGACATTGAAACATTGTTGAGAGATGGTGGTTGCGTAAATGAATATCATGTTTTACCAAGACCTCGTTTCAACAGTGTATCGCTGCGTAGGACTTTGAATATGCGTGAAATAAGATCTCAGGATTTAGCGTCATACCACATACGTTTACACGATACCATGGATGAGATAGTGTCATTCGCTAGACAAATAGCTGGCGACGGTAGTGTCATCAATTTATGCCTTAGAACCCCTGCTCTGAGATCGGATGTAAATGCTGTTTTAACACCAAGTAATAATTACGACGTTAATCTTTTTACAGACCAAATTGAGAAAATTCTACAGAGCGACGATAAATTAGCTGCTGATGAAACGGTTGAGCTTGAAGCTGACGTGGTAATGAACAGACTAGGTGGCGGACGTCGTAAACTTACAGATTTGGCATTTGATCAGGTAATCAAAAGAAAAAAGACGAGCTTATTTATACCTACAAACATATCAAACAAACTATGCTTCTCTATCTGTCTATCTCATTTTCTAGACCCTCAATTACCGGAGTGTGAATTAGAAAACCGTGCATCGATCATACACCATAAAGCTGGTCTTGCTATCCAAGACAAGGTCGGACTTCACGACATAGTTAGATTTGAGCACCTACTCGGTATCAAAATAGTTGTTTTTTATAGGACTAACACTGGTGTGTTACAAACGTACGTAAATATCACAGAGCCGCACCTTAAAACGGTGTTCCTTTATTTACAAGAAGATCATTACTACATGATTCGCAATTTGAAGTCTTTCATAGGTGCTGATTATGTATGTGAATTCTGCTATAAAGGGTATGCAAACCGTAGACACCACCATTGTGATTACGTCTGTAACGTCTGTTTCGACAGTGAATGTTACAAACAACCTAAAAAAAGCATCCATTGCACCGATTGTTTGCGTTATTGTAAATCGGTTTACTGCTACGATGCACATAAGAAACCTATGCTTGAAAAAGAAAAAGTACCTTGTGACATTATAAAATACTGCAAGGACTGTGGAAGACGTTACGAAAAGACTTCTTCTGCTCCGCACGAATGCGCCCCGATCCGCTGCGCTGCATGTGGCGAAGAACGTCCGTCCGGAGGGATACATGATTGTTTCATTAACACTGAAACACTCAAAATCCCCCAGGATAAATACATTTTTTATGATTTTGAGACTCGTTATGAAAATGGGAGACACGTGGCAAATTTTGTCTGTGCAATAACATTTCGAGGTGCAAGATTTGTAGCAGGCGGGACTGACTGTGTGAAAAAAATGATCACACATTTCAGAAAACCCAAATACAAAGGGTACTGTTTCATAGCTCATAATGCATCCAGATTTGACTCATTTCTAATTCTTGAATATTTTTGCAAAGCCAGGCTTCAAATGGACATCATCATGCAAGGATGTAAATTAATATTTATGTTCGATGAAGCATTTGAACATCGTTACATTGATAGTTTAAGCTTTATCCCGATGGCTCTGTCTAAGATGCCTGCTGCATTAAATCTCACCACGACAGAAAAAGGCTACTTTCCACATCATTTCAATCGAATAGAAAATGAGAACTATGTCGGACCCTTCCCAGACAAAAAGTACTATGGCTATGACAACCTATCGGAAAAAGATCAAGCAAAGTTCGATGCCTGGTACAGTACTGCTTCACGTTGGGTATTTGACTTTAAGGAACAGTTGTACCACTATGGCGAAAACGATGTCATCTTGCTGCGTGAAGCATGTATGAAATACCGAGAATCGTTTATAGAGTGTACTCAAATTGATCCGTTCAGTTTCACGACTCTTGCAAGTTGTTGTATGGGGGTTTTCAAAACTCATTATCTCAAAGACTACACAGTGGCTCTAACCCATAATAATGCGTACATTAATCAAAATAAGACATTCTCAAGCGTCTCGATCGAATGGCTGGAGTATGTAAAAAAGACTAGAAAAGTCGACGTTCATCATGCTCTGAATCATGGTGAAGTGCAAATCGGTAAATTTTTCTTAGACGGTTACTACGAACAGGAGGGGTCGAGGCATGCTCTAGAATTTAACGGTTGTTTCCACCATGGTCATCAATGCAGCTATGAACCCCACAAACTAAACCCCCTGTCGGTAGTCCCGTACGGTGTTCTCAGACATCAGACTGACGAAAAAGTAGAAATTCTACAAAACGCTTACGGTTTGAAAGTGGAGGTTATCTGGGAATGCGAATGGTCTAAAATGAAGGAGACAGAACCTACAGTGATAGAATTTATGAGGACTTATGTGGCTCCCGAGAGACTGAAACCAAGAGATGCTCTTTTTGGCGGGCGCACGAATGCGTATAAGTTGTATCACAAAGTGGCAGAGGGGGAGAAAATCAGCTACCTTGATTTCACCTCACTTTATCCTTACTGCCAATCAAAAAAGAGCTACCCTATAGGACACCCCGAAATAATTTTCAGTGATTTTCAACCGATTGAAAATTATTACGGTCTTATTAAAGCCACTGTTTATCCGCCCCGTAAATTACTACATCCGGTCCTACCTTACAGATGCGGCGGTAAACTCATGTTCCCGTTATGCCGAACCTGCGCACACGCTGAAAACCAAACATCAATCTGTGGTCACACGGATGATGAGAGGGCTCTTTCTGGATGTTGGGTTAGTATTGAACTTTTAAAAGCGATCGAGAAAGGGTATGTAGTGGTCAAAGTCGACGAAGTTTGGCATTTTCCTGAAAGGTCGGACAAGTTGTTTAGCGAATACGTTAAAACGTTTTTACGTTTAAAACAACAAGCATCCGGTTACCCTTCAAACGTTATCACCAATGCTGAAAAAGAGAATTACATTCGCGAGTACTATGAAAAAGAGGGGATTCATCTTGACCCCTCAAAGATTTGTCATAACCCCGCCCAGAGGGCCATAAACAAGCTACTGTTAAATAGTTTGTGGGGAAGGTTCTCCATGCGGGAGAATCTGCCTCACACGAGTCTTGTGCAAGACCCTGAAGAATTCACCAGGATCGTTTTTGGTAAAACCGACACATTGAAATATTTCACATTCATCTCAGATGATGTAGCACTCGTCCAGTATCAAGCCCGTGAACAGAGTCATTGTAATACTCGTGACATTAACGTATTTATAGGCGCTTTCACAACGACGTTTGCCAGGTTGGAATTGTACAATCTAATGGACAAACTCGGTGACCGTTTGTTATACTCTGACACAGACAGTGTTATTTTTGTGTCTAAGGACGGCGACTGGATGCCGCCTCTGGGTGACCATTTGGGGGAGCTGACGGATGAAATAGGTGAAAACGATTATATTACTGAGTTTTGTTCCAGCGGCCCCAAGTCATACGGGTACCGTAATGCCGGTGGTAAAGTCTGCATGAAAGCTAAGGGTATAACACTAAATGCTAAAAATTCCCAAGCAATAAGATTAGACACATTGATTGGTCTGGTTGATGGGTATGTGACATCCGTCAATGACACTCAATACATACTAGCGCAAGCCGACAACATTGTCAGAAATAAAAAACACCTCACGCTGCACAACAAATCAGTTGTTAAAAAGTTCAAGGTGGTGTATAACAAACGCAGACTTTTATCCGATTACACAACTCTACCTTATGGCTTTTAATTCAATGTATAGTGGAATGCGTGAAATGGTTGATTTTGATTTCAGGCTTCAACATCCATTTTCATGTGTTATAAGTGGACCATCTAATTCTGGAAAGTCCTATTTTGTAAAAATGCTTTTGGAAAATGTTGTAAATACGATTTCTAAAAAAATTGATAATGTGATTTTTTTGTATGACTGTTGGCAACCTTTGTATGATGAATTGCTTAAATTGCATGACATTAAATTCATTGAAGGTATACCTCAGAGTTTGAATGATGATCATTTACTACCCAGGGATAAAACAAACTTGTTGATTATCGACGATATGATGAAAGAGGCGAGTGGTAATTCTGAGATTGAAAAAGTCTTCACACAATATGTCCACCATCGTAATCTCTCTGCAATTCTTATTGTACAAAATTTGTTTGTTCAAGGCAAATCCAGCAGAACCATCAGTTTAAACACAAATTATTTAATTTTGTTTAAAAACCCTCGTGATGCAAATCAAGTATCGGTGTTGGGGCGGCAAATGTATCCTGGTAACACAAAATATTTTATGGAATGTTATCAAGATGCCGTCAAGAGTCCTTTCAGGTATCTCTTGATAGACTATAAAGCTAAAACTCCGGAACAATTTCGCCTCAGAACAGGCTTGTTTTCAGATCGCCAGGTGGTCTATCTTCAGAAAAAAAGAAGAGCGTAACAACGAACCATGTCCGCGAGATTATGTAAGCATCTGCCTCTATTAAAAATGCTACATAAATCTAGTCCTAAACAAAGACGACTTATTCTACAGTCAGCGTCTGATGATCTCATTTTAACACTGTGCGAACTTGCCCTTAACATCCTACATGGAGTTATTCCAATCAACAGACAACAATACAGAAAGTTGAAAAAGAAGAGGTCGGAGATAAAATTTCTTGCTAATAAAAAAATCAACCTAGAGGCTAAGAAAAAGGTCTTTAATCAGACCGGTGGATTTCTTTTACCGCTCCTAAGTGTCGCTGTACCATTTATTTCAAGTTTGATAGCGTCTAGACGGGGGTAAAGGATGGAGTATGCTGAGAAAATGTATCTCGTACCGCAGAATCAGCTGGATAAAATGCAATCAACAAGTGCTCGCGAGAACATACAGCAGGCTGTAGAAAACGATCTTGATACGGCTATAAGAAATATTTTACTCAGGACTGATTTGGATCAACGTGAGAAAGTTAAACTTTACTCAAACGTATTGACCAGATATTTAACAATCGTTAAACTAGGCGATCGTGAGAGTAGTGCTTTAACGCTCTCGTTACCGGCCCCTGAACAGTTGCATAAAGACAATCCGGTTGAGACAACTGCTGAAGACAAAGCAAAAGATGATGATGTGACGTCTGAAGTCCTGAAGAATGTACCGACGAAACGTGTGAAAAACAGCATGTATATATTAGACAAAATGTCTAAAGCTAAAGATCTCAGCTCCTGGTCCGAGTCTGGAGAGTTTGTGTTTAAGGGTAAAACCATATCAGGATCACACATGCTCGATTTAATAAACAATGTTACAGCGCCACAACAGGTCAGAGATGACCGAAGACCTATAGGATGGCGAGAGTTTCTTCAAGCGTGCGCGGAATTAAATATACCGTTTTCTACCGTACCAAATCATCATGTTAGGAACACGCTTATTTCTTTAAAAAACAAACCTATTGCTGCGGTTATTCCTAATCTGTCTCCTAAAAAGGGTCGTAAAAAAAGAAAAATACAAACGAGGACGCAACCGTTGGAAGAGTCAGTGTTTAAATCACCGACTCTTGATAGGAGTCGATGGTTAGATTTTTAACAGCATCATGTTTCATATTCTTTAAATGTACTATGTTTTAATGCTTGTGTATTACCATTTGTGAAAATGTTTCAATAAAATACATCCAAAACAGTCGGTAATTGTTTGATTTTTTATTTGACGTTAAAATCATTCATGCATCATGGAAGAATTACAAGTCTGGATGCAATGGGTACACAAATACATGTTATTACTGTAAACATTAGATTTTAGTTTTTTCACAAAGAGTTCTACCATTTTGTCATTTTTAACATAATTTTCGCTATACAGATTCATCACATAGTTATAGTCTCGACCCATAGATAGTTGATACAAGAAAAAAACACAGTGCTGACCGCACACATTTGACATAAAATCCTGCACACGTTTAGTAGAATATCTTGTTGTTGTAGTATTTGTCATTAAAAAGTTATTGATGGAAATTGGAAATCGCTCGCTGTCGGGTTTGTTACCGAAACTGTCAAAAAAACATCCGATACCATCTTGTGTCAAATAAACAGCTAGCCAGTGCTCGCCCGGGAGTTCAGAAGGGTGTGTGTTAATAATAACCATCGCTGGTAAGTTTGTTAATGGTCTTTCAGGTAGTTGATCAGATGCCAGAGTTCCAAGAAAATGGTTGTTACACGTAATCTTGTCCATGATAGCGTTTAGCTGTACGGTGTTCATTTCCAATCAGTAGTAATCAACCAGAATCTGTCTTCGGTTTGACACCTCGATGATGCTGTCAAACACAGAGTAGATTATGAGGTTGATGGTATGAGGCAACGGCTGTCTGAAACGAGCTTCGAGTCTGATATTTCCAGACTTGATAAGCGACACGTGTTGACCGCAGTCTTCGTCTGGTGTAAGGTTAAATGCATAAAGGGAATATCCCCTGGCAAATTCAGATCTGTTGATAGAGAGCGCGTGGTTTTTAAGATGTCTGCCAGTAGATGTTACAAGTTGATAAAATTCTCGTACCACAGAGCCATCTGTGAAGTTTGGCTGTAGAGGTTTAGCAGGAATTTGCTGTCCGTCAACGTAGATGGCCAGGAACTCCAAATCATAATGTTTGAATGTGAATGGGTTTTTATCATAAGATCCGGTAAATGCATCATTGTCGGTCATCCCCAAAACTATTGATTTTGGTAAAGTACCCAAAAATAGATTTTCCTGATTTGAAACTCGGGCCCCTTGCGGTATGGAGAAATTTTTCAGGCAGACCCTGTCAATCGGGTACTTTGCATTGGCTGAGAGCAAGGCCTGAGCATGTGCCAGCCTCACATTTGGTGCGACTGTTACTTTCTTGACAAATAGTGAAGCGGACACAATATTTAATTTATAGGCTACGTCATCGCTCCTCATCAGACAGAACTCGTCTTTACCTCTGATCATGCGTATTTTTATGTCAACACCATTGAGCATTAATTTTTCCTGAAAGAAAATATCGCTGTGAATAGGAGCCATCAGATCCACAATCTTACTTCTGGTTGTGTATGCTGACCTCTTTGTCAACCCCTGGTTATTGCCGGCTGGGTCTTTGTCATCCATATGCCCCGCTGTGTCTTTGATGAAAAGACCTGCGGAGAAAGTTGATTCCAGTGTGTCTTTGCTGTAGTTGATGAGACTCTCGATGATACATCTGTACGGGTGGGTGCTTGAGCTTTGGGAAATTAATCGATCTCCGAGACTTACGTCAACTTGGGAGAAAATTGTTGCAGCTGGGTAATTGATTAAACCAACTTTTGCAGGATCTGCTATGTCACCACCATTAGGTTTTGTGATTTTAAGTCTTAGATGCATCAGAGTGTTATTTAGATCAATGTATTCCTCTCCGGACCCCGCTATAAAAAACTCCAAAGGCGACGTATCCGAGATAGCTGATAGAGGCGGAACTTCTACATACATATTTTTCTCTATAACCGTCTGTGTTAAGGGCACTGTGAATAAGTCCAGCTCCGACTTAATACACTCTCCAGACATACGATGCAGTAGCGCCATGTTAGAAAATGGTGTTTATGTTTCTCTTAGCGACAGTGTTTCTTCTCACAGTCTTCTTACGCTTTCTGTGTGCGAGTGAAGTCTTCTTGACTGTGCGCTTTTTCTTTATAGGACGACCACGCCTCCTGACTCCTGGTGGTTTAGACATTCTCTTACGGGCCATGACCATGAGACCTGAACCGTCTTGTTGTCTCTCGTCACGAGTTCTTGATAGTACGTTTGAAATGACGTCCGATGCTATGTTTTTTGCAGCCGTTTTCAAGTGAGGTTTAGCGATGTTGAACCCGGTTTTTAATAACGGTACTGCCATCCTAAACAGGCCTCTGAAAAGACCTCCCAGGCCTGACCCGTACATGACGGCACCGCCTGCATAGCCGGGAAGTCCCCCTCCGGCCTGATTTTGGTAGTAGTTGACATAATCGTTGATCTCCCCACGATGTGTATTGTAACAAGACATTTTAAATCCCCAAATGTTTCACTGGTCTAAAGTGTAGTTTCACAATGACTTTACCGTAAGCAAATCTGACCTCACGGTTTTGATCGTCCTTTATTTCTATGTTTATGTCTGTGATGATCGATTTGTTGACCGATGCGTAATGTGGTTTGTCGTATCTGACACTGACAATATCGTTGTTTTCACCCGTTATATGTACGCATCTTAAAAGAGGTACGTATGAATCACCGACTGATTGGTACTCGATGATATCGGAGTAGATATATAATGTGTAGAATGCTCCTTTGATATCCGCTTGATGAGGGGTGTATGTGGTTACAGTCTTTGAAAAATCAGCATTTTCGTGATAGGCGGAATGGCCTAGGGCCTCACCGGATTTCACGCCTAATATAGAGCTTAGTTTCTCATAGAAACCTATCGATATGTTAGGCTTTGCAACCAGTTGAATTTTATTTTTTAATTTATCGTAAATCAATACCCCTGATGGCTTGATAAGCTCATTTATCATTTTGATCACGGCGGGAATATCCTTGTAGTACCCTCCGGGTATTTGGAGCATCTTCGTAACAAAAAAACCAGGTAGATCTTGAAGTACTTTTGTTTCTAGTTTTTTTCTCTCTTCATTATCGGGGTCTGGGTAAATATGTAGGTTGAACCTCCCATCGTCGTCAGTAATGTTATACCATGTTCTAGGATATTCAATTTCAGCGAGACCTACTTCCCACTCACCTTTCAGGTATATAGTTTTAGCCAAATTAGTCGTATAACTAGATATGCGATTTTCAGGATAAACAGACAAAGAAGCGTTACATGGGAGCGTAACGTAGAACCCGTTGTTGTCCATAGTTGGATTGTACACAAATAAATGGTACGAATAAAGAAATGTGTAATTTAAGGTTTTTGCAATTCCATCAGGGCTTTTTTGTCTATATAACTATTAAATTTCGAGGGCCATCCTAACCATTTCACTAACACAAGTGTAGAACGACCTTGCTTTTTCTCACCTAATATCTTTTCCACTTTGAATGATTTGTTTTTATTCACAAATATTTTCTGTATCTCTTGCTCATAAAAAACTCCTTCGATAACATCAC
This sequence comes from Danio choprae, assembly GCA_903798125.1. NCBI lineage: Eukaryota > Metazoa > Chordata > Actinopteri > Cypriniformes > Danionidae > Danio > Danio choprae. The sequence goes on from CAIGQW010032908.1 coordinate 14,003, forward strand.
CATCATAATCTGTTAGCCTGTAGACGACTGGTTGGCGTGGAATACACTCAGAAATGGTGAAGAATTCTTCTGTATAGTTCTGTTTGTAACCTTTGGCAAACGGACCTCGTACTTTAGAAATCCTAACTACGTCACCAACTTTGTATTTAAACACAGCTTTCTGGATCTTTATGTTACCGTACGAGTTTTGAAACACCGTAGCTTCGTTTTCTTTACACACATCAACGGGTCTCATCTTAATAGTTTTGTGATAGCTGTTGTTGTATCCTGTCATAATGTCTTGTAAGACATCGATGTAGCGCCGGGAATTAGTGGCTGTTAGAAAACGCCACATTCTACTTTTTAATGTTCTATTAAAACGCTCCACAACGCTGGCCTTTAAATCAGTAGCTGTTGCAAAATGATTAATATCGTGTTTTTTCATAAGATCTTGAAAATGTTTGTTGAAAAATTCCTTTCCCTGGTCAGTCTGCAATTTTCTCGGAACGCGCCCCTCTTCGAGTATAGACTCGAACGCTTTAGTAACTTCGACCCCGCTCTTATTCTTCAACACTCGACTCCAGGCATACTTGCTGAATACATCGATACAAGTCAGCATAAATTTATTGTCGTCGTTTTCTGTAGAATATGCGGACATATCAACAAGATCGGCTTGAAACTGGGTATCCACACCATATACCACAACTCTATTTCGTTTGTATTTTATGGGGGCTGTTTTATGTAGAGTGTAAGCGTCTTCCCCGGCCAACCAGGCCGATACCTCTTTATCACTTAGTCGGACTCCACCTTCCTTGAACACAGCATCTTTTAAACGTTTTTTCCCGCCTAAAGCACCGGGGTTGGATGGATCGTAATAAACTTTCTTCATTAGATCAGACATGTTTCTGTTTCAACGACTCGCAAAGAATAATACAAAACTATGTTTGTACAAGTTTTTTTATTTTGATCAAGGAAATATACATGAAATAAAATCATGAAATGGTCGTATAATAAAGGCTACATGATGACTTTACAAATTGTCTAGATAGCAAAGAAATTGTACACACGATGACATGTTTTTATCTAGAATGTAAGTGACTAAAGATTCAACAATTCCAGATATGTCGTCACCATCATTTTTTGTAATCAGCGATATACAAACATCCGACACATAGGTAGACATACAGAGCACATCGCCAACTCCAACCTGATCAGATACTTCAGACATAGCATCTAGAACTCTTCTGATCATAAAACAAGTTGGTTCTGTACCATTAACACAAACATTAATCATATTGTCCCATGAATTATCCAGACTTCTCACAATATTCATTTCTTTCTTTAGATTTGTCACACGTCTGGATCGAGATAATTGAACATCACTCGTAGCATCGTTAATGACTTTACATAACAGACCATTTAACTGATTTTTGTAGTACTCTTTTAAAAACCTTTCAAGTATCTTACTAGGTTTGCATGTATTTCCCATGGTAGAGGTTCAGCTGATTTGATGGCTAACCACTGCGGTGCCAGAAATCGACAGCGTCGCTGACGATTTTCTCACAGGAGTTGTCCAGAATCTTGGTCCTGATGTCTTCCAGTCTCGCCACGATGAACGGTTCGCTCCTCAATTCCTGGAGAATGGCAACGGTTGCTCCGTGGATCATCTGAGGCTGTGACTTTAAACCACAACGACACAGAGCATGCGACACAGCTGCGTGAAACTCTGGTTTCAACAGTTTATTGGTAAGTTTTTCAAAGTGTGAGTCGAAGTAGAATGGTGACGGTTCAAACAGGCAGGAGTGTTGCAGTTGGCTCGGATGGTCGATAGCACAACCCTCGCAATCTTTTTTCAGCTGAGCATCAATGATGTGCTGCATGAGCACTGTGATCAGAGCTTTTATGATCTTGAAACCGGAACCACTGAAACAACCGTCTGTGACGTCAAACTTTGTATTATCATCTGTATTGTACTTGTTGGTCAGGTATGTCAGGTTACGGTAACCAAGCTCGGTGCAAAATTTATCCAGCCAGTTTTTTTCATCATTGTCTGGTGCAGAAGATCTGAATATCGGAAAACATGGTAAGGCGTTGTCGTCAGGAGGTTCGGGCCGGGTATGCTCAGGCTCGAAGATAGCAAATTCTGAAAAGAGTTGTTGAGTCATGTTGTAGTTGTTGTATATGATGGTCAGTCGGCAATTAGGGGTTTTTATGTGCGTAGTAGATGGGCGGAGACATCTGTGAATGATCCCTGCCGCGACGCACACACCTCTGCGGGTGGAACAGCTGAACTTTAATATTTTTATATCGATCATTCAGGTCACACCATTTGAACAATTTGCTTATGGAGTCAAAAATGTCATCCATCTTGTCGACGTCTCGCCATAGGATCGGTAGTACCATTTCATACCGTTCGTTATGCTCATCAGGATGTATTATTCCTGAACGCTCACGAAGCTTTGTCTTGTCATCGCAGAAGAATATGAAAATGCAGTCTTCAGGGTTCTTTTCACAGTTGTCGCCAACCACGCGAAACCGGTTGTTCGGTTTTTCAGAATCCCATTCTGCGATGAACAATGGCTCCTGTTTAGAATGACGGAGATCTGGCCAGACATGTTTGTGGAATAAGGACCAGTCTTTAGCCGTCAGGATCAGACAGGGATCCTGCAGAGTGTGTGGTTCTCCAGAGTCTGTTATGTACAAGGTTACTGACCGAACCTTTTTGTCGAATAAGTAATGACAAATACGCTCGCTGGGCATAGCAAACTCATTTTTCACGTATCGTCTATTTTCGTGAAGAAAATTTGTCAGTTTCATGCGGTTAATCCTTTTTCTAGGAGCCATCGTCAACTTTCGCATTAGGTGTTCGTCCCATTTTTCGTCCGTAGAGATAACGTTTCCATTTAAGTCGGTATTGACTTCATCGGTCCATATTTGACCGGGCCTACTAGCGATTACTTCAAAGTCCTCCATTACTTTGACATGGCAGTCAGACTATTACTTGATCTATATATATACATTGAGAGATAGAATCTGAAAATGACACGCCCAGGTTCTGTCAGCTATATGATGCATCAGCAGTTTCTTATCATTATTTAGCATTAGGAAAAAACACAGTTTAACATTCTATCTTCCTTAAGCGTCTGGCTGGGCGTTGTCTAACGGTCAGTAGATGATGTGACAATTTTCCTTATCACCTAAGGTCATAGACTATTTGGTATATTACACATCTGATATAATTCTGCAGCTGTCTGGGTGTTGTCTAACTGCCATCAGATGATGCAACAATTTTTCTTATCACCTAGCGTCATATACTATTTGGTATATTTCATATCTGATATATTTTTATCTTTCACAAACAGTCGTCAACCGGCGTCAAATTACGCACACACACACACATACACGCACACCCGGACACACACACACACACACGAGCAGCAGGGACATACCATCGCGCAGGCAAACTCCGAACACACGGGAGAACCAGTGAACGTACTATTAACGTTTTATTAATTATAATATAATAGTATAATATAATACAATTAATAGTATAATCTAAATAATATAA
>CAIGQW010032912.1:152-11407 GCA_903798125.1 Danio choprae
TGTGTGTGTGTGTGTGTGTGTGTGTGTGTGTGTGTGTGTGTGCGTACGCGCGCGCGCATGAAACTTATGTGGTAACTCTGAAAATACAGGCCTATTCGATGTGTACGTTCGATGTACGTTTATCTATATTTATTCTATATCTTTATATAGTCTGTTTTACAGTCAGGTGACTGATTTATTCGTCTAAGATATGTTATTTTATGTCGCGTAGAAATTGGAAGTGCTACATTAAACATGGTAAAAACACATCTTTTGACAGAAGTTTGAATCGACGTACAGGCCTGAAATCCGCACACCGTGTGTTTTACTCAATCTATATACAGTATATTGCTGCTGATATCGATATACGAGAAAACGGGAGTTCACTTTTACTGCGTTTTTTGTGATTCTTGATCGCGTGGTTCAACCTGGAATGTCGATTTATTCTCTCACCTGCACACAGATAAAATGGAGGTTGCAGAGAATCGGCGGTAGGATATGAGGATGGAGCTGGTTTGTAGTTGTTGTAGCTCCTCTTGGACGCAGACTTTGCTTCAGGCTGCTTTTCTCTCTGATTGTTGCACGACCGTGAACAGATACATTTGTACTGCTTAACCGCACACACACTGAATGTGATCCTGGATTTATTTTATTTTTAAATGTGTATTTAAATGATGTGCTTTTGCTGTTTTCTAAGGCTTATGCTCTTCACTGAGCATCATCAATGACTGTGTAAGTGTATGCTGAATGGCGTTTAAGAGCTGATTTTGTCGTTCTCTTATCGATTAAAATAATTCTGTAATTTTACGAACACATCGCTTGTGGTGGATTTTGAGCAATATTTGATAAAATGGTCGGTGATGCACTCATATGCACACACACAGGGACAGAGAGAAAGAGAGAGGGAGAGTGATAGAGAGAGACATAACACACACACACACACACACACACACACACACACACAACACACACACACACACACACACACACACACACACACACACACACGGGCGCACGCAGGTGTTTTATGATACACTGATATTATTCGATTGACACACTGACATGCTCGGCTTTTTTGTCAGTTTTTCTTTTTTTATTATTAGATTTTAAAATTGTATTATATTATTACGCCAATTATATGATCTATTTACACATCTGGACCCTTTTAGGCTGCAGAAGAGGTCTCGAATGAAACCGAGCCGAATAACACCATATTCATAATCTCTGTATACAAACAAAATGCGCATATTTTAAACTGGAAAATAGGTTGGTTTTTATTCGATTCTTTATTTGTTAGTTTATTTAATCGTTTATTTCGCTAGAATGAAATATCTGATATGCTAATTTTGTAGTTTTATTACGTTTGTTCAGGAGGTGTTAAGTAACTTCACCCGTTCAAATATTGCTATGTTAAAAAATGCTATTTGATTAAGTGATAATTGTTAATTAATTCATTTTTGCATAATTAATTAATCTAAAAGTTGAATGCGTAACTGTTTTGGAGAGGCACGGGATTTGAGATCTTTAAAAAAAATCCACTAACTGATTAATTAGTGTTTAATGCTAAATTACGATTTTTGATAATTAATATGATGTATTATCTTGGGTTGATTTGCGTTATTTCAAGCATTCGTTGTGCAGTGTGCACAAAACGACACACAAAAAAAATACATGAAACGCTGTAATTAATTAATTAATTATTCTTTTAATTATTTTATAATTAAGTTATGTTTACACATGTATAAAAAAGCATGTAAAATTTAAAAAAGCAGAGACATTTGCTTAACACAAACACTGTGTAACAGCACATACAAAAAAAACACGAAGGCAGGACATGAGCATATTTAGTTATTGATAATATTTTATTGTTTTCATCGGCGCATTTATTGATCTATCCAAGTATTATTGAATGTAAAATTCGTTTTGACACAGTAAATACAATAAACGTTGTAGTTTACCCAGCATATCCGACATTTTGCGTCAGTATAGAAGCGTCCAGCTCTCCATTCAGCCTCATACTGGACATATTTGTTGCACATTTTCTATAGGTACCTGGTTGTATCCGGTTATAGTCTAACTGTAAAACACCCTTCCCCTTATGCATTTATTGACTTGCATTGCTACTTTGGATATAAATAGCTAACTTAAACACTTATCTCAGAAACGACAGCATTTAGAAAGGAGTTTGATCTAATTCCACGATTAGACGGTCTGCGTCACTGCAATAATAAAACAATGCAAACAAACCGACGCATTGTTTAAACATTATACATTGTCATCTGCTATAAGAGATGGGATGTTTTCATCTGCATTTTAAAAAGAACGACACCTTTTCCTCTTTCTGTTTGTCTGCGCGTGATAATTAAGACACGACTTTGACACGCATCATATCTGATTCACTTATCATATATCTGCGAGCTGATTTATATCATAATAAGACCGATGTCGTTTTATCTACGTGAGGCGTGATGTTACACAGTCATCAAATAATTTTGCAGTAAGTGCAATATTACTTATTCTGTCTTACAGCGTTTATTTATTCATACGGTGTCGTTATTTTCTGTATTATTATTTATGATTTCCATCATGTCTTATTATTATTTTTTTTCCCAGGTCATGATATTTTGTTTATGCTTCACAATTTCAAAACAAAAAAAAAGGTCTCCAGTCGTGCGCGCTCCACTCGACTCGAGTGTGGCTCCGCGCGTAAAAGTTAAGATATACCTTGATGATAGACACAATTTTGATTCGTTTACATCAGACATTTACCTGTATGCGTGTGTGTGTGTTAGATTTGATGCGGTCCCGTGACATAAAACACGTATACATCTGCTGGAGATGGCAGATAGGGAGCACAGATTCATGACAAGGCAGGTTCATGTGATGTTTGAGCCCCTTGGCCAGAGTGAACATAAGAGGGCGCTGCCATTGCACCTGGTAACACGTCCTGCCCCATACAGCCACCCGCGGCTTCTGACCGGACAATACTCCAGTCCTTGTGCTGTCAATGCCATTGAGTCCCAGTGTGATTCAAAGCGGCCATGCGCCACAACGCTCGCCTCCTCTGCTGCAGCCAGTGCCCGCGTCCGGTGGAGGGCCCGTTCCCCAAAATCTGTAGCTATTAAGTAGTGACTAGGTTAAAGTTGGTTATTGGTTAACCATGCAGAAAAGGGTGCTAATAATGCGCGAGAGTGTTTCATTGGGGATGCGTGAGGATTTGCTTTGATAGCTCTGTCCGAATGCAACTTGAACTTGCGTGCAGAATGCCTGATATTTCATGCACTTTAATTTAAAAAGATATATATAAATATAAACAAGAATGTTCTTCGGCTTTTAATGCAGACAGCTGTCAATATACATGAATGCTCTCTCCTGTTTCAGTTCCTCGCGGCTTATTTTTTGGCCTTTATTATTCAGCTTTGGCACGCGTCTTGATTGAGGGTAAAAGCGCCTTTAAAAACACGCACACGTACACGCACGTTGATTTAAATGTCTTTTTTATATAGTGGTGATCATTTTTGTCCACTCTAAAATTGCCAAACAATTCCAGCATTTTGTTGTAGTCATACATAAAACGACTGCACTTTATATGGGTTATGCGGATGTCATTGTTTGCACGGCGATGGAGCGAGGTTTACGCACACATCTCTAGTCAGATCAATCAGCATGTTCACCAGAGGGGTTGGTCATGCATATCGGGATGTCTGTTCAGTCATTCCCAGTCATATTCAGGACACAGCATTCGCACTTGATTGGGGCTAACAGATAAGAAACACATTTGGGCGATATTAAAAGAGCGTGCAGTGACGATTATGAGTGTATCTGTTGAAGAAAATGAAGCTCAGGTGATATTTGCGTCCGTAAATACGGCTATCAAGCGCCAGACAGGACCACACTGCATATTCAAATGTGCTTAGATTGGCCATGGCAGGTTACAAAGCGACAGACAAGCTCTGATTCTGTCCCCTTTTCACGCACCGGCCTCTTATTATCTCACTGCCCCTCTAACTCTTCACGCACTCTGTTTTCAATCCATTCTTTTTTTTTCTTTTTTTTTTTTTTGCAATCCCTCTTTCCCAAGAGAGCAGGCACATCACCAACCCTGAAGATTCTCTCAAGGCGAAATCTGTATGCATATCAAAGATATCGACGTTTTATTTTGTAACTTTTCATTTGTCACTTCTGTTTTTTTTTCACCCCCTCGTGCACGTGACGGAAGTGAATGTGTAGTCCTGCTTGCTGTTTCACATTTCTGTGCGCCACACGCGTCAGCAATAATAAAATATATGCTTTTAAAACTAGAACTTATATTTGCGCGAGCGCACACACGGACACCCACGCGCCATCCAGGCACACACAACAGCAAGTGCCACGTCTAGCCTATATCATTTCAGAAGGCCAACGTGTTTAATATCGCTATTGTTAGTGTAATGCATTGATAGCCGTTTGTGACAATACTTCAGAACGTGCAATGGAGCTATATGTGTGTATCCTTGAAACTCCCAAAGCGATGAGTTCCATTCTGACTGCATGCACATATTCTGTATGATATGACTTTGAATTGGAATAAAATCAAATGCAAATCATATTATATTTTAGATATTTATTAAAGCATGAAATACTTCTTTACATTGAAACAGCACATTTCACGTGACGATAATTATTAGCATTATAACATGTTATATGATTCTTTAAATAATGCACACATCAATCAGTTATAATTTTACAGCACACAATACACATGAGTCTTATTAAAAGAAATAATAAAACATAACACAAACAATACGATTCATAAAGCAGCAGAAAACGATAGCACGGAATTCCTCACCAGTACGAAACATACATTATGTCTGGATTTCGTTGTATAACCAAAAGAAGAGGGAAAAAAGTAAGATAGAGAGGAAAAAAAATAAATCAACACAACACAACACAACATATGATCATTTTCCAATAGTCATTGCGCAATCGATAAAAACAGGTTAGTTGTATTTGGCAAGATTAGGGTCCCTTATAGTTGTCAATAGTCAAAGTGGTCATTGAGAGAAAGAGGAATTGTCATTTCTTTAGTGAGAATCAACAATAGAATTATCATGAGAAAAGACACTGGCCTGGGCTCAAAGGTCGGAACTGGGATACACGCTTTTGATTCGGGAAGAAGGCGTTTTAAGTGACCACCAAGAGTAGGAGAATTGTTTTGGGGCAAAGTGAAAAAAAGCAAACCTGTGGAGAAACCCACCGATCTATACTACAGTTGTTACTATTGATCAAATGTCACCTCTTCGAACACACGCGTTTGCAAGTTACACTACTTATCGAGAATTTATTTTTTATTTAAAAAATAAAAAGACATAACATCTAACTCATTTGATCGTGGCTGTCTAAAGAGCGATTTACATGCTATTTAAATGTCCAACCGAATACACATTACATCTGTTCAAATGCTCTGTTTAAATGTTATATATACATTGTGATAGCATTAAAAACGACGTACTGGTGTGTTTGAAGTGATGCTATAACACGACATAAAGTAACTAAACATCATGACTAAAACCGAGGAATAGAATGTTGATTAAGGAACTTCAGATTTTTGCAGTGCACTCTCTCCCTATCTTCACCTTCTCTGTGTGAGAGTGTGTGTTTGTGTGCATGTGTGAGCGTGTGTGCGAGAGAAAGGAACAGAAACAGAGAATGTCATATTGTCAAATAATATTTTTAAAAGGCGTAAAATCTACACATTGCTTTTTGGTTCAACTTTGTATCGAGTCTATACCCCCCAAATCTAATATCAGAAGAAGCATCTCTTGTCGTTTAATGCTCACCGTCTCCATTTGAATAAAGCATATACTGTATATTCTTATATACTTATGTTGCTACATTGTGTTTTACTCTGACAGGAATTGTATCAGTTTGTCCAGAAAAGCTAAAAAGGAGGAAAGTGGTGTGTTTTTTTGCGTTGTCTAGTTTTTCCTCGCATTCGGTGGCAGTGTCTTGATTTCTCCTCCTGCACTCATATTAAGATAAAGCACGATGGGACAGACCGGGAGCGTAAATACAGGCTGTACTGAGATGTTATTGCGATAGATAAAATATATATTTCATACCCTTAAACGTGAATATACTTTATAACGATTTAACTAATGTGGCGTTGCATGCATAGTACGTGTTATTGTAAGCAATATTTGATGACTTCAGAAAATAACAACAATAAACAATACAGATATAACGCACTTAAGACTGCACAGTGTTTTAGTAGCCTAGTTTAGGTCATCAGTGAGATTTAAAAATAATAATAATAATAAAATGAAGATTTTTCAATACATACACGCGTGTTGATACTAGTCTACTTTTCCAGAGCACTAATTCAAGCATCTTTCTAAGTTTGTTGCTCTCGATGAAGCAGATATGTGCAGGCAAACTAAAAATATTGATGCATTTAGAAATTGCTTATTTGTCATTTGCAATGATAAAGCTTTGCTAGCAGAGCTGCGTTATATTAATGTCCACAAAAAGTCGATTTTCTTTCACTTTGGCGTAAACTAAAAGAAAACAAAAATGTAAACAGTGTTAATCCTGTCATTTTTATTAAATAAGATGCGGACTGACAGTGCGTCGAGCTTGTCGGGGTTTGTAAGCACTCTAAACCCAACCTTTTGTAGATATAAAGTGCGCTATCGCATTTCACAAACACACACGTTTTGATTTGTAAATCTAAAAGTAAAGCGTCTCGCGAGCGTAAAACCCGAGCGCGAAAACACTGTGCGGCAGGGTCTGCGCGCGCGCCTCTCCGCTATTAACTTTCAGTGTCTTCCTTCTCATCCAACTCTTACTTTGTGCTGTACTTAATTCCATATTTTCAATTCCCGATCACTACTTTCCTCTTTCTCGTTCTCCATCTATCCATCCATCCCTCCCTCCCTCCTCTATCTCCCTCCTCCCTCTCTCTCTCCTCGGCTCTCTGCTGAATCTTATTGATCCAGAAGGTGGCTAATTAGCCCTTCCCGTCGTGCCTGTGTAATGAAGCACATGCGCACTGAATTAATCACAGCCATTTTTTGCAGGAAACTAATTAGCAGGAATAAAGATCCAAAGAGTTTTTTTCTTTTCAATCATCAGATCTCACTTTCACCTCTTCCTCTCTCCCTCTAACACAAGACTCATCGCCTGCTTTGCATCCAAATTATTTTTATATTGCCTTTACAACTAATAGTCCGTTTTTTACTCTCCGCAACAACAATGATCTTTCTTTTACCATCATCCTAAACGCAAACTGACCAAAAGGGACTGCCTTGATGGGATCTTTAGCCAAAGCGTCTCAATACTGGATTAAAAAGCAAGGATCTCAAAGCGGCAGCCAAACATTGTAAGTTGTAACTTTGCTTTCTCTTTCTTTCTGTCTCTTTCTTAGCGTTACGATTCTCTTTAGTTTCAATAACAGACTAAAGCGATGGCTTTCGGGATTTCGCCGTATCAGCCCCGGCTTTGCTTATTCTCCTAGCAGGATAAAGAACAGCCGATCGCAAGTTATTTTCATGCAAGTTGCTTTATTTGCTGTCGTTTTATTAGTATCGTTACCTGTGTTTACATCTGGCTTCGTCCTCGCTCTTCTCATGACTGGAAGAAAAGAAAAGGGCAAGACAGCGATTCCTTTTTCCAAACAGTTGGATTTAAAACACACTTCTGCACGTTCGCGTATTCACACGGGTCACAAAGGGATTGAGCAGTGTCAAGAAAGGGGTTTTTGAGAGGGTGTCGATGCGCGAGGGTCGGTGGGAGAGCAGCGGGAGCTCTGCGCGATCGTAGCCGGGAGAGGAGCGTCTTAGTCCAGCCTGCGAGTCCGTCCGCGTCCGCTGAGCGGGAAGCGTCGCCCGCTTTTCCATTTTTACACCGATATGCTCGTTCGTCTTCTACTTTCATTTCCTCCCTCATTTAGCGAGCAGAAATCCTCAACAATGCGCCCATCGTTACTTTTCGAGTCCTTTCTAGTGTGGATTTCTCCGCCCTTTGCTGTGCATTTCAGTTCCTCTACTTTTTCCTCGCTCCTGTCACTTTCTCGGTTTATTTTTCGTTCCAAGCGACGTTAAAGTTGTTCTTTGCCGCTTCCCAGCCGGAGTCACATGCAAATCGATTGGCATGTGTGTGTGTGAAGTGTGTGTGGAGTGTTTAGGGGAGTGTGTTTGGTATAGAGACGGAGCCCCGGGTCTCAGGAGCGGATCAGCCGGAGCTCACAGAGCCCGCAGAGCCGCGCGACACACGGCGATTATACGGCGAATGGCTTAAAACAAGAAACCCACGCATACGGCGCGAGTTTGTGAATCTAAAAATCAAAACTATGCAGTGAAATGCCATTTCGACAACAAAGAAGATGATAACGAAATCGGCGTTGCATTTTACAACTTGCGTATACGTTCTCCTGAGGGAGAAAAACATAGGACGAAGAATAGTTTTCAAATTATAAACAAAGCTAACAACTTCGCTAGAACTACTAGCTTGTTAACTACTTGAGGGGAATTTGCCCCACAAACAGCTCAGATTTTTAATTAAGCTAGAACTTAATGAAGACCACAGGTGTAGCATGAATTAAAAAAAAAAAAAGAGTGAGAGATGGGGACCTAAAAGCTGACATCAACGAAAAGCTATTGAGATAGTCCTTCCACGGTATACGGATAAGAACAGGCGGAAATGTGGATCCATAACAATGATACAATGTAGCCCACAGTGAGATAGAAAACGAGAAAACAGAAGAGATGCAATGGAAGGACAGACAGACCCAGAGCTGACTGACTGTTTGCGAGCTCCTCATGGATGTGCAGGGTTGGGGAAGAAAGAGAGGGGGAGGTTGAGAGACTTGGGGTCAGACGGCAAGAAACAAGGGAGCAGGGGTCACCGAGTGAGTGGAAGAAAGATAAAAAAGAAAGAGAAGGGAAAAACCCAACATTACCAAGCCAGCAAGGAGTGGGAAAAGAGTGGGGTTGGGTTATGTTGTGGGGTCACACAAACAATACAACCAGATTGAGGGGGTTAGCAGGACTATAAAAATGTACCTCAAGTTTGATCAACAAAGGAGCGGCCGGAATGAAAGCGTGTGCGATTTTACACCCGAATAGTCTTTAGTTTATAGTAATGCATTTTTATTTTTCATTGGAGAACGAGAGAGAGAGAGAATACTCATGAAGGAAGGCATGCATGCAAAGAGAGTTGAGAGGATAGATGGGGTCAAATAGCCACGGGCCATATCGAAGGAATCAGGGAAGAGGTCAGAAAAACATAAATCCCAAGACCTTTTTATCCTTCCCGACGTGTCGTAGCAAGAGAAACCAGAAGCTAACGTATAGGGATGACACACACTTGCTTAGGTTGAGATCTGTCGTATCAGCATAGGTTATGCTTTCTTTTTTTAAGGCAAGAATTATTACAACAGAACTGCAGAAATGTGTGTGTCTGTGTGTGTGTGTGAGGGGGAATTTTCAACCACAGCCATTGTGCGCTTTTGTTATTATATTTCAATATGTTTTTCTTTTCCTAGCTATTTAAAAGGGGGCATAGTGGGCGAGCAAGCTTCTCTGTTTTTAGGAGAGAGAATGAGGGAGGGAGGGAGGAAAAGGACAGATAAGTCAGGGGTTTAATGTCTCTCGGCTCCCTGGTAGAGGGGTGGCAATAATTACAAGCGTCACACAAAAAGGATATATAGTATAATTCAGCTGCTGTGCATGGACTCTCTCTCGCTCCAGCTCACCCTTATCCTTTCTCTCTCTCACTCTCTTTCTCTCTTTCTCAGTGCTCTGGCTTTCACCATCACAAAACAAAGACAGCAGGCAAGGTCTTTGCCATCTCACTCACTCTTCAAAAACTCATGGATAGTCTATTCAGGGCTAATCCTTTTGCGGACAATGATTTTGATGGCAGTTGACTCATTTCTAGGAAGTCATATTGTTGCAATATTTGTTGTCTGTCTTGCCTTTTGTGTTTCACTCGGTCATGAAACACTTAAACATGTAGCACTTAGTAACTCGCGTCCATATGCAAGCAGTGTAAAAAGCGTATGGCGTTGTATGTACTTAAGTCATTCTTATTATAGGCTCTGAACAGATTTGTGTTGGGCTGCTGTAAGGATATTCGCTGCGATACACAGAAGATGTCTGACAGAGTTGTGCATATGTTTGCGTTGTGGTTTGGCAGGACGTTAGCATTGTCTTGACATTCTTTCTGGCTTTTCTCAAAACTACCGAAAGATATAGACGGCCGCTTACTTGTCCGTGATGTCAAATAGACAATTTGGGTTTTTTAAAATAATAAACTCCCTACCGTTTCTGACATGTGCAAGAACACAGAGTCAGACTGTGTCCGATTATCGTACGTTTAATTTAGCTTTCAGTTTAGACATTTTTTTAATATGATGTTGGGTTATATAATGTTTTTAATTTGTTTAGATGGAAAAGTGATTGCTTTAATTACAGTTTGTTAATTTAATATACACCCATATGAATGAATAAGCTGATTAATATTGTTGTAATTATGTTACAATTAATTTTAACATTATTTTTATTATTATTATGTTTTTTTTCCTAATGCTGTGTTTACTATAATTTTCAAGATGTCCATGCTGTTCATATGATACTGTTGTTTAGTGAAATTGCTGCTTCAGCATTAGATTAGCTATTTTTTGCTTTCTTTCTCCTTCTCTCTCTTTTTTTTTCTCCTGTGGCTTGATTTCTCTTTTCTTCCTCTCATGAAAGCGATTGTATATATTGCCAAGTGTACTTGTCCTGGTAATGTATGGCGTATGAATGGAGATGCTGCTATGACGAGACGGCTTGCCGAGTGGTGTGTGTGTGAGTGTGTATGGATATCGTTGTGGAGATATAGGGCAGGGGGAGACTGTGCTTTCCTCTTTACCCCTCCCTATTCTCTCTCTCTCTCTCTCCCTCTCTCTCTCTCTCTCTCTCTCTCTCTCTCTCACTGACACCCTTAGGGAAAGCCTCAGTGATGTCCTCAGTGGTAGAGGGCCCTCTTTGGGTCAACACCAATGACAGGCCGCTTATGACTATGCTGAATAATGTTATAATAATAATAATAATAATAATAATAATAATAATAATAATAATGTTATCAGCATTCATTTTTAATCACTATCATACTATAAAATATATTATTAATTAAATGTAATATTTATGTTATAGTGCCGGATTTAAAATGTGTCATTTTAAAAAATATTACAATAATACAATAAAATTATCTGCTTAAATTTTTAAATATGATATATATATATATATATATAT
>CAIGQW010032916.1:0-10308 GCA_903798125.1 Danio choprae
ATTTGTGCTGCCCATTACACTACAAACCACAGGAGAGGGCAAATTCTCCAGCAGGATAGCGCTCCTTCTTATACTTCAGCCTCCACAAAGTTCTTGAAAGCAAAGCAGGTCAAGGTGCTCCAGGATTGGCCAGCCCAGTCACCAGACATGAACATTATTGGGCATGTCTGGGGTAAGATGAAGGAGGAGGCATTGAAGATGAATCCAAAGAATCTTGATGAACTCTGGGAGTCCTGCAGGAACGCTTTCTTTGCCATTTCAGATAACTATAAATAAGTGATTTGAGTCATTGCAGAGATGTATGAATGCAGTCCTCCATGCTCATGGAGTCAGACACAATATTCATTCTTCCTCCACTGCACCATGACTTTAGGTTTTATATTGTACATTATTTCTGTTAAGAGACAAGACTTTAGTCTAAGCAAAGTCAGACCTTACTGTCCTAATTAAATCATTAATAATCAAGGCATGATCATATTTTATTTAGGTAAAATAAGCGCAATCTAGAGGCCTTTGCCTGTCATATAAACCACTGCTGATGCCAAATGATCAACTAGAAGTCAAGTTATTATTTGCTGTTCCTAAAACTTGGATAGGCGACGACTTCTGTCAGGTAGTGTATATAAATATGAAAACGTTTAGAGTGTATTAAATTAAGCCCTAATACTAAATATGAACATATTTTATTATATTTGATGCTTTTATTATTATTATTATTAAAATAATGTATATTTTATATTTAATAAAACACATTTTTGTGATATATTATTAATAATATTTATTATTAAAATTTCTACTACATTAAACCTTAAATTGTAAATGTTTTCTTTATATTAAATATGTTTTATAGACTTTTTTTTAATGTCTGAAGCTATAAAAGAATTTTTTGAAATGTGTAAACTAGTATTTGGACCATAATTATTGTATATTACGTTAAACCACAACCCTAAATTTCCCCAAAATCTCCTTATTTTATGCAATTTATGTAAGCTTTATACTTTTTTGCATCTGAATTTATACAGTCACAATTTAATATATTATAAATTGTAGAATATAATTTGAAAATGATTTACTTTGTTATATTAAATTAACATATTTATACCTATTTGTTTATTAAATATTTAATTACATACTTTTCATGTTATATAAGAGACAAATTCCCATTAGTAAAGCCCCATTTGCATGATAAATTAGCATAAAACATAGATATATGTAAAATATTATCTTGAAAATTACTTCAAAGGTTTTGAAAGGTTTCTTCTATATACATTTATATTTTCATATACAAATGCTATTTTCACTTGTACGCTTAAAATATAACACACACACACACACACACTTTAATACTGTATTGTTAGATGTATTATTTACACCATTTTTGTACTTTATGAACCTAAATTATTATTCAAACCAAACAGCAACTCAATTTAATAATAAAATAATATTTTTAATGTATGTCATTATTATAATAATATGTCACTAATAAATGTAAGCCGATTTATGACAGTAATGACAGTATGAGCTCCTATTTCTCTCATACTGTATACAGCAGGACTGATTCATTAATCAATGCGGCTGTAAATTATATTTATATAAAACTCAATATCCCCCATATAATTCATTTTACTCATTCTATGCATTTAGTGATGATTATATCTTTACATAATAAGAGTTATACATCTGAATCTGGCTTAAACACATTTACTACAAGGTCATGAGATGTTTGAGGGTCGAGTCTTTGCTATTTTTGCTGTGGATGGAAGAGCTTTTATTCTCCTGAGCTTCTCAAATATCAATCAATACAGATCAGCAGAAGCTTTTAGTGGGCCGGTGGACTCCCATCTACACCTCTGCGTCTGGGAGGAAGAAACATCCGCTGGTAAAATGCACATTTCCATCTAAAATCTAAACATTGTAGATGAATTATTAGACAATATGTTTAATATTTGTTTTATATTAGTGCTGTCTAATGGTTAATTGTGAATGATTGTAAGCAAAATAAAGGTTTGTGTTTACATGATTGAGTATATATTATATATTATGTGTATATATTATGTTTATATATATACAGTATTTTTGAGAAACTGTTTATTTAAATTTATATGCATTTGGATAAATTAATATATAGATTGTTTTAAGTATATTTGAATGACAATATATTTCATTCATTCATTCATTCATTTTTTTCGGCTTAGTCCCTTTATTAATCTGGGGTCGCCACAGCGGAATGAACCGCCAACTTATCCAGCATATGTTTTACGCATGCGGATGCCCTTCCAGCTGCAACCCATCACTGGGAAACATCCATACACACTCATTCACACATACACTACAGACAATTTAGCTTACCCTATTCACCTATAGCGCATGTGTTTGGACTGTGGGGGAAACCGGAGCACCCGGAGGAAACCCACACCAACACAGGGAGAACATGCAAACTCCACACAGAAACGCCAACTGACCCAGCCGAGGCTCAAACCAGCGACCTTCTTGTGTGAGGCGATTGTGCTACCCACTGCGCCACCACGTCGCCCGACAATATATTTCTCTGGATATATTAGTTATTGTTATGTATTTGAATTTTAAATATTTTTTATAGTATAAAATAAAATAAAATAAACTTTTATTTTTGTTTTATTCTGCAAACTACTGATGACTTTTTGTTCTATATTTTCTGACATGTTTATATTAATTTTTAGACCACACAATAACAATATTTTAACTCCAGAAGAGTTGCTAAATTGATATTTGGTGCAATAACCTTGATTTTCAATCACAACAAATGAAAACACAAGCAAAAAATTATCTTTACTGTTTGTTCAAACTGGATCAACTTATCCAGCATATGTTTTACACAGCGGATGCCCTTCCAGCCGCAACCCATCACTGGGAAACATCCATACACACTCATTCACACACATACACTACGGACAATTTAGCCTACCCAATTCACCTGTGGTATGTCTTTGGACTTGTGGGGGAAACCGGAGCACCCGGAGGAAACCCACACGAACACGGGGAGAACATGCAAACTCCACACAGAAATGCCAACTGACCCAGCCGGGGCTCGAACCAGCGAATTACATATAATTCTTTTTTGTTTGTTTTAAATGTTAAATTAACCGGTTAGTACTCGATGGAAAAGCAATGGAAAAGGCGCCAGAAGTAGTTCCCCACACTATTGTGTATCCTTGCGCGTCCCAGTTAGTAGAGCGCAAAGGGAAAGTAGCGCCGGTCAGTTTTCAGTCAGCTGTCAAACACACTACAGGAATTGCAGCGGCGGCACGCAACACACACGACCATCAGTTTACACACTATATGACTAGTTTTTACTACATTTCTGGATATTTCCCCGATTTAAATGCGTCTGGAGCTCAGGAGGAGGTAAAACACAATTTATACGTCTTAAATCCATGTTAAATACTTCATTGAAGTGCATGAGGTGACACATTTATCAACTCAAATAAGTTTATCTTCTTATTTATAGAGTAAATAACCGTTAAACATACTTGTGAGTGATTTCGGACGCGTAACGTTAACAAGGATTTATTCACGAAGAGGAGAAACAGAAACCAAAACGCTGAGGACAGTGAAAGTACCGACATTTCCAGCTCAGGATCAACTTGTGCTTTTGCTAAACTGTATTTACAACACAACTCGACCATAAACTCCAACAAAATGAGGTTTAGTTGATGTTGTATGGTGTTTTGGTGAGTGCTAAACTCAGGTCTCGTGATTGACAGTCATGCTAATCGGCTAACGCGTCACTTTGATTTATAAACTTTTCAAAGTTCACTTTTATGAAGCGTTTGTTAAAGACAAATACAAATGTGTTTTAAAAGAAGCGGAAGCCATAAAAGTGTGTGTGTATGTGTTTGTTGCTAAAAGTCTTTGTTTTTATGCTGACTGTCAATGTGTGAAAAACAACTATATAAACTACAAGTTCCCAAAATAGCTCTAATGTCACCTATTTTTGTTGTTTATTTGATTCAGCCGACGTTAAATATCCTAGAGTTGACACAGTTATGCCATTTAAACAAGTAATGTCTTCAGAAAAGAGAATGAAAGAAGCACTTGCAGTGATAGTCATGCTTTTTTCAATTAGATTTCCCTGGAATCATATGACCCCAAGTAGGGATGTGTCCTAATACATATTTGAGCTCACTTCGCTGCCTACTAAGGATTCATTTTTGGCACTGTTTTACGTAAGGAATAGTTTACCCCAAAATTAGCTTTTTATTCATTTTTTTTTAACTTTATTAAGTTCATTCAAGGGTCAGCCAGAAAATAACACTGTAAATAAAATATACATAATATAGATGCATATAGATATATATAAAACATGCCATAAAAATAACGCACTGATACAATTCACCAAACAAGAAATTATCAGGAAGACATTATTATACACTAAATTATTATATAAATAATAAGGTAAAATATCACATATATACACAAAAATATGCACACATAAGATAACATGAAAATAATAAAAAGACAAAGAATAGGAAAATATAGAAATAAAATAAGGCAACACGGTGGCTCAGTGGTTATCACTGTCGCCTCACAGCAAGAAGGTTGCTGGTTCGAGCCCTTGGATGGGTCAGTTGGCATTTCTGTGTGGAGTTTGCATGTTCTCCCCGTGTTGGTGTGGGTTTCCTCCGGGTGCTCCGGTTTCCCCCACAGTCCAAACACATGCAGTATAGGTGAATTGAATAAACTGATTGGGCCGTAGTGTATGTGTATGTGTGTGGATGAGTGTATATGGGTGTTTCCCAGTACTGGGTTGCAGCTGGAAGGGCATCCGCTGTGTAAAACATATGCTGGATAAGTTGGCGGTTCATTCCACTGTGACGACCCCTGATGAATAAAGGGATTAAGCCGAAGGAAAATGAATTAAAATAAAAAATATATATACAGTTGCAATCAGAATTATTAAACCCCCTGAATTATTAGCCCCCCTGTTAATTTTTGTCCTCAATTTCTGTTTAACGGAGAGAAGATTTTTTCTACACATAATAGTTTTAATAACTCATTAAACTATTATGTTTAGGGGGTTTAATAATTCTGATTGCAACTGTACAAATAAAAAAAGCAATTAAGATATAGGTGTCTCCTTTTTTAGAAAGGGGCACCAGACTTTCTGGAACTGTTCTGGCTTTTGTTTTTTTGCAAATCGAATCTTTTCCATTCTAAGAGCATGTAAAAAATCAAAAACCTATTGCCGATAAGGAGGAACTGCTGACGTCCAATTCATAAGAATTAGTCGTCTAGCCAGTAAAGTTGCAAAGGCTACACTACAAAATTTACTCTCCCTCAGTATTAGTAAAATGTTTCTAAACTTTTATGATTTTTTTTTCTTCTGAAGAACACAATGATAAACCATACAAAATCTGCCATTGACTTTATTAGTTTTTTATTATTCCTACTATGGAAAAAAAGAAGTTTAAAACCACTTGAGTGTGAGTAGTTGGTGAGAAAATGTTCATTTTGGGGTGAACTGTGCCTAAGTGCACTGTACAAAATATCTGTGAATTAGCAGTTTTTTGTAATAGTTTTCCGTATTTTGTGATTAATGTTTTTATTTTTAGTTTGTTTATGCCTTGATCTTTCTTACAACAACTTTTAGTCTTAAAAAGTGACTTTTCTGAACATGTTTAATAGTTTGCAGTGCTGTATTGTCTGGGTTGGTGTTGTGTATATTACGCTACAAACACCTTGTAACAAACCGCCAGTAAATTTACTGTTATTTTACAGACTTATTTCTCTATATATCATTTCTTATACATTATATTATTGTGAACTAAAATGTCAATAAAAGTGGCGGTTCATTCCGCTGTGGCGACCCCAGATTAATAAAGGGACTAAGCCGAAATGAAAATGAATGAATGAATGTTAATAAAAGTCACTTTGTTAAATGTACAGTTGAATCATCAAACATCAAAAGTCGACAGAGCAGAGATCAACATCCCATATTCAGGGTATCCACGGGGTCTTAAAAAGTCTTAAATCTACTGAAATATTGTGTTGTAGGTCTTAAATCTTTTTAACATGTCTTAATTTTCATTTTCAATATCATTATTATTATTATTATTGTATTATTAAATATATTCAATTATAATAATTTTAGATAGGTTTAGTGTTTAGCCCCGTCCAATCTAAAATTTCATTAATAATGTTCTTAAAAATGTCTTAACTCTTAAATTTAACTTGGTGAAACCTGCATAATGCAATTCACAACCATAAATAAACACTTGTGAATCACTAAATGTACAGTGTTTTTGGTTACAATTTCCATGTATTTTTTTTAATTGCTTGCTTATTCAACCATGCCTATTTTATCCAGAAATGTGGTTTGGCATGCATTTATGAGCTCTGTCTGCAGGCTGCATGCATTAACATTCCCCATATTAGAAAAAAGTGAATGTTACTGTTGTTTCCTCTCAGGCAGGATGATTCCTGTGGTTCCTGTGGAGTCCTGCACTCACGTCCTGGCAGAGTTTGACTGTCTGGACCCCCTGCTTTCTGCCCTCCGACTGGACTCCGGACGTATCAAAGTAAACCACACATTTACCGCCACGGTTTACTGTTGTGATAAGTTTTTATGGTGATAGCTTTGGGTTATTCAGACTGACCCGAATCGCAGTTTGTGTTGTTTACTTTTCAGAGAGCGTCTTTCAGTTTCTGTTCTGTTTATTTGATTTCCTGCTTTAAGAATTATTCCACGAATGATTGAATCTAACACATGATTGGGTCATGAAGTTAAACAACAAAATCATAAGTCCAAGGCTCTCGAAAAGTGAATATAAATATTCCTCAAACTAAGGAGATGGTTATTGATTTTAGAGAGAGAGAGCACAAAGCAAAACTGATACTTGTATCCATTTTCTTTCAGGAAAAGAAAAAAGTGAAATATGACCTGGACGTGATCCTGTTAAATTTAGTGAGATCCACTCTCCTATAATCTAATCTGATCTCGTGTTCGGTCTCTGTCCCGCAGTGTACGTGTCTGTCAGTGTCCAGAAAGTGGCTGGCTTTGGGCACGTCTGCTGGAGGACTTCACCTCATCCAGAGAGACGGCTGGAAGCAGAAACTCATTCTCACGCACAAAGTACGCAAAGCTAACACATTTCACAAGTACCACTATAACACAAT
The DNA here is from genome assembly GCA_903798125.1 of Danio choprae. Classification (NCBI taxonomy): domain Eukaryota; kingdom Metazoa; phylum Chordata; class Actinopteri; order Cypriniformes; family Danionidae; genus Danio; species Danio choprae. The sequence continues at coordinate 7,156 of CAIGQW010032916.1, forward strand.
TGCTGACTAAACTGATGCACAGAACTATCAAGAGGGCTCAAATGCTGCTATCCAGTGTTATCTATTAGATATCAGTGTATTTGCATTCGTGGGTTTCAAGTCGGCTCAGTTGTAATGAATATAATCCTGAGAAATTGCTTCTCAAATGAAGGAAAATTGTTTATTTTGTACTTGCTTGCATTTTTAGTGTTTGTTATTGGTGGATCTAATTTGAGTGACAGGTAGCCACGCCCTCATGCCTGTAAACACCAATCAGAGGAGAGAGATTGATAGATAAACAATACTGATGCACACAGATTAGTCGATAATAAACACTGCAATATTACATTATAAATGGCTCATTTTAGCTTCTCTCTGTGTTTTATTGCCACTGGTTTGCGTTAGAGTACACTGTATTGGTATCAGCTTTCACTTACATCAGGCCCATCATGCTCTGCTTTGACACATGAAAAGTGTTTTTGCTAGGTTGCCAAGTAGCAAGAAAGCAGGATACACTTCAATACACATTTGTGTAACCTTGTACTCAGTATAATTATAATATATATATATATATATACTTTTATTTTGTATATTTTGTAAATGCAGCAAAATTATTAAGAAAAAAGGGTTGTATTTCAATGTGTAAATAAAAAATATTATGGCAAAAAAACAAACAAAGTGTAAACAAATCTCTTGTTTTTTTGGGGTTTTTCTTTTTTTCCCAGGAAGGCTCCATCACGCAGGTCTCATGCTGCCCTCATGATGAGGACTTCATCGCTGTGGCCACCAGGTATTCCTCTTCATCCTTCATGTACCTGTTCTCCAGGTGTCTGTGTTTTCCAGTCTGGACTTTTCTGTTGTGTGTTCTCCTCAGTCAGGGTTTGGTGGTGGTGTGGGAGCTTCATCTGGAGCGCCGCGGCCGTCCTGAACGTGCCTCTGTGTCCTGGGAACACCGCGGAGTGACCGTAACATCCCTGTGCTGGGACACCGCGGCCCTCCGAGTGTTTGCCGGAGATGTGGGAGGGAAAGTGTCCTGCGTCCGGGCTGGGTCATCTAAACTCGGCAAGGTACAAAAACTCATGTAGATAACACAATTACAAACGGGATTATTGGTAACACTTTACAATAAGGTTGTATTAGTTAATGCATACAATCGCCTCACAGCAAGAAGGTCGCTGGTTCGAGCCCCGGCTGGGTCAGTTGGCATTTCTGTGTGGAGTTTCCATGTTCTCCCCATGTTCGCGTGGGTTTCCTCCGGGTGCTCCGGTTTCCCCCACAATTCCAAAGACATGCGGTACAGGTGAATTGGGTAAGCTAAATTGTCCGTAGTGTATGAGTGTGAATGGGTGTGTATGGATGTTTCCCAGAGATGGGTTGCAGCTGGAAGGGCATCCGCTGTGTAAAACATATGCTGGATAAGTTGGCGGTTCATTCCGCTGTGGCGACCCCAGATTAATAAAGGGACTAAGCTAAAAAAGAAAATGAATGAATGAATAGTTAATGCATTTACTAACATGAACAAACTATGAACAATATATTTATGACAGTATTTTTCCATATTAGTTAACATTAAAGAAAATACAGTCATTCATTGTTAGTTCATGTTAACTCGCGGTGCGTTAACTAATGTTAATAAGCATGAATTTAGATGTAAATAATACATTAGTTAATGTTGAACTATGGTTAAATGCTGTACAAGTATTGTTCATAATTAGTCAATGTTGGGAAATACATTACTAATGAAACCTTATTGACCGGATTATTAAATGTTTTAAAAATTACATCTCTTATACTCATTAAGGATACATTTATTTGAATCTGTTCAAGAAAACTTATACTAGATTAACTGGGAATGTGATCATGCATGCTGACCCTGTGTATCATTGTATATGTGTTTATCTTCAAGAGTCACTGTATTGCTTTATTTATACATTTATTCTATATGTCTTATTATATAATTCTCTGTGATCTTTATCTTACTGGTTATTAGTGTTATTCATTTTATTTATTTTTTATATCCACCTTTGTGTCTTATATGTGAGATATTTATATCCCTGACAGTTTTACTTCAAAGTTGTAATATAACATACCTCTGTTCTTCCCTTGGACCATGTTCATACAAATGATATGGTTCAACAGAAAACTGACTAAATAAAGATGAATTATTTTGAATGAAACAAATAGTAATATTGTGAAATATTATTACCATTTGTGACCCCTGACCATAAAATCTGTCATAAAGGTATTTTATTCAATTTTTTAGATTTATACATCACCTTAAAGCTGAATACATTTTTCATTAAAGTTTTCATTGATTGCATGATTTGTTATTGGACGATATTTGTCTGAGATACAAGTAACTGTGTGTAAATCTGTAACGTGAGTGTTTATAAAAATCTAAGCATTGAGAAAATCACCTTTAAAGTTCTTCGCAATGCATATTACAAATCAAGTTTTGATATATTTACAGTGGGAAATTTACCAAATATCTTCATTGAACATGATCTTTACTTAATATTCTAATGATATTTGGCATAAAAAATATTATTATATTTACAATTATATAAACAAATATTTATTTGGCATACATTTTGACCTGTATTTTTTAAATGTATTTTTGGCTATTGATAAATTTTTTTACCTGTGCAGCTTAAGACTTTAATTATGACTGGTTATGTTTCAATCTATTTCTGTGATGAAAAGCGTCATTACTTCGGTCTCTGGTATCACATAACTGTCCCGCTCGATGGGAAACATGAAGGCACAGGAACACGGGATTTAACAATAACACGGATTTATTAACAAACACTCACTTGGTACAAGGGCACTGGAAAACACAGGAGATTCATAGGAGGACATGGGGTGATGACAGCAAAGACAGACGATACATCGACCTGTAGACAATACAATACCGGACCACGAAGGACACAAACAGAGGGGTATAAATACACAGGGGTAATAAAGAACTGATAGGACACAGGGGATGAACACAGGTGAAACTAATTAACATTGGAAAACAGAACAAAGGGATCACATGACGACAACAAAAGCACATGGACACAACAGAACACTGACAATAACCCTGCAGAAATTGTAATAATTTGCTGATTTGATTGTTTAAGAATAAATTATTATTATTATTATTATTATTATTATTATTATTATTATTATTAT
>CAIGQW010032921.1:0-14067 GCA_903798125.1 Danio choprae
TACCCAATTCACCTATACCGCATGTCTTTGGACTTGTGGGGGAAACCGGAGCACCCGGAGGAAACCCACGCAAACACAGGGAGAACATGCAAACTCCACACAGAAATGCCAACTGACCCAGCCGAGGCTCGAACCAGCGACCTTCTTGCTGTGAGGCGAACGTGCTACCCACTGCGCCACCGTGAGGCCCAAGTTTAGTGTATTGATTTTTTTTTTTTTTTCACTTTAGGGGCTCAGTACTTTAATGTTTTCTTGCTAGTAAACAAATATACATTTAGTGACCCTAGCATTTTTGTAAGATTAACTTAACACTGTAATTATGGCAACTTATATAAAGTCCTTCAAATAAAAGACAACCCATGGTCGTTCACCTATAAATAATCCTCACTTTTGAAAATCCTGCAAGTCTGAAAAGTGTCTGCGAGATCATGATGAGAAACTGAAGAGCAGGATTGTTGGCAGGACTGCAGCGAGTCTCGTCTCCTCCTGAAAGCTTTCAGTCGTGGGAGGACAGTGAGTACAGTAAATCCATTATGAAGGACTTCTGTTTATCACGTCAGATTTAAATGTTTGTGTTACGCTGTGAACTCTGTGGTACAGCAGGTCCTCGGCTGTGTGTTGCAATCGCTTGTGCTTTAGCTGTAACATGCTGTATAAAAAGAGAGATACAAGAGTTTATTCATCTGAAAATATGATTTATTTATGCTGAAGTAATATAGACATTGTTGCATGTATTGCCAAATCAAGTATATTTCTAAAGAAAATTCAACATATTTTGTGTTTACACTTGCAAACACTAAATTGATGGTGCTAAAATGCTGTTAGAAAATACAAACTTACTAATGGAGGCTGCTCAGATATATGTCAGTTTATCTGGCCTGTCAGTTATGTTCCTAAATGGCAAATACATAGTTACCTTGTTTAATAACTTCATATGTTACGGTAAACTTGAAATAGGAAAATATTTATTTTTTTAAACATTTATTTCAAGAATAATAAAAGTGAACAAATGAAAAAAGGCCGGCACGGTGGCTCAGTGGTTAGCACTGTTGCCTCACAGCAAGAAGGTCACTGGTTCGAGTCCCAGCTTAGCCAATTGGCAGTTCTGTGTGGAGTTTGCATGTTCTCCTCGTGTTCATGTGAGTTTTCTCCGGGTGCTCCGTTTTCCCCCACAGTCCAAAGACATGCGCTATAGGTGAATTTGATTAAATAAATAGACTATAGTGTATGAATGTGTGTGAATGTGAGTGTGTATGGGTGTTTCCCAGTACTGGGTTGCGGCTGGAAGGGAATCCGCTGTGTAAAACATATGCCGGAATAGTTGGTGGTTCATTCCTCTGTGCAACCCCTGATAAATAAGGGACTTAGCTGAAGGAAAATGGATGGATGGATGGATGGATGGAACAAATGAAAAAAAAATTATTTAAAACTTTTAAAATATGTATTTTTTTGTTTTGTTTCTTTAAAATGGTTTTGTTTATCCTTTATTTTACCAAGATTTATATATATATATATATAAATATAAATATTTAAAAACATATAGTTAAATGTGGGCCTCACGGTGGCGCAGTGGATAGCACGTTCGCCTCACAGCAAGAAGGTCGCTGGTTCGAGCCTCGGCTGGGTCAGTTGGCGTTTCTGTGTGGAGTTTGCATGTTCTCCCCGTGTTGGCGTGGGTTTCCTCGGGGTGCTCCGGTTTCCCCCACAGTCCAAAGACATGCAGTATAGGTGAATTGGGTAAGCTAAATTGTCCGTAGTGTATGTATGTATGTGTGAATGAATGTGTATGTTTGTGTGTGTATGGATGTTTCCCAGAGAGTATGGATGTGTATGGGTGTGTATGGATGTTTCCCAGAGATGGGTTGCAGCTGGAAGGGCATCCGCTGCGTAAAACATATGCTGGATAAGTTGGCGGTTCATTCCGCTGTGGCGACCCCAGATTAATAAAGGGACTAAGCCGAAATGAAAATGAATGAATGAATGAATAGTTAAATGCACACAGGAAAATATTATATATAGTGGCTAAGCTGCGTTGCCACAATCCACATGGTAAAACAAAAAAAGAAAAGTTGATTCAACTTAAATAACTTAATATTTTTGAGTTTACTCAACTTAAATCAAGTCAAGTGAAGTACTTGGGTTGAAAGTTGAGTCAACTCAAAGAAGGAGCCTTACAATTTTGAGTTGAGTCAACTTTTTTACAGTATTGTAAGAAGCTCTATAGAAATAAAGGTAAAAAAAATATTTTTTAAAACGTATAAAATTTATAAAACTAACATGAACTAATGGACCATTATTTTAAAGTGTTTCCAAAAAATCTTTTCCTAAGCACTAGTGCCTATAAATGCACACTACATAGATGATCCCTAACTAGGTTTTTAAAAAACATCTACATTTCATCATAAATCGTGTGAGCGATGGTGAAATTTGAGTGAATTCTGATAAACATCTTGACAGAAACATGATGATGGCGACAGACTCCGCTAATCATAACTAACCCGGTTCTTCCTGCTGAAAGCCTGCACGGGTTTTGACTTGCCAGCTGTCTTACCTTGGCTCTGGATTTACGGCTTCCTGGTTGTCAGTTTGTGTGAGTTTCCTGGTTCAGCTGGCGATGCGGGAGGCCCAGGACACACGGAGGAAGACCGAGACCTCTGATCACAGCCCGCCGTCAGTAATGATGGCTTTGTCTTCCTTCCTGGATCTGGCATAGTTATTAACGAACTCCGTGAATTATTCACACTGATGGATAAAACACCTCCACAATGGGCTATACTGTATGCATAGCTAGCATTTTTCAGCCAACGATAAACTTCCGGTGAAAGGTTAATGTGACTATTTTCAATTTCATAAGGTTCCTTTTACAGCATCGATGTTGTAATGTAATTAAAATACAATTGTTTAAATAGACTTAAGCATTTATTTTGTTTTTCAAGCGTAAAAAATTAGATGAAAGACCATGTAAACGCAAGCGCCATCAGTAGCATCAGGCTAGTGCAGAAGCTCCATTGAAAATTCTGGGGTCAAATACATTTCCATATTTTAAAGACATAATAAAGCACTAATTTGTCCGGTCTGAGACCCACTTTATATCATATATCAGTCAGGCAGAGAAGATCACAGATTTTTAAAGTAATCAGATCTTAAACGTGGCGATTTTATAATGGCGCCACAGTTCACCAGAAGGCTTGGGCTGGCTGACTGAAAATTAATTAAAGTACGTACCCCGTTAACAGTGAGCCGAGCTGACTTGTCTCACACACTGTCACTTATAGAGGCAACCTAAAAATTTGTAGAGTAGTCTACTGTATGTACATTGTTGGAGGTAACGCATTATTCTAGGTTCACACCAAACATTTAAGTATTTGCGCAAGTAATTACATACAAAGTGAATGTAAATACACAATAGAGGCGAATTATCACAGTGCGGCGCGAAAAAAATATGTCAATCGCATAAGGGCTCATTCACATCGAAAGCATCTTTGCTTATAAAAGCGTGCATACCTGAACGTACCCTGCTGAAAAAAACACAACTCAAACACAGGCTCATTACGGATACATACCCAGGTCTACATTTATCAAAATACGTAACTGGAGGTACGTCTGCTCGCAGTTTTTGTTTTTGCAAATCCACCAGAGGCCGATGTGTACGCTTTTTAATGATCTCAAATGTCTTTCGCGTGTCCCCTTCTCGCATAAATCCACCAGAGGGTGCAATATACACTTTAGCCGACCAGGCCAGCTTGCTGTCAACAGACTGACCCATCCACCTCGTCCCTAAACCCAACCCTTTAGTGTTTTCAAAAGCAATCTAAAAAAAGAAAGGTCGTTGCGGCCACGTGACTTCACCACATTTTCAGCCTGTTGTTTATTTTTTTGCTTTTGTTTTACCTGGTTTCTGGAACCGTTCTTCGCCAGACTCAAACCCTGTCATCGCAGTCAACCCAACTCCATCTGTGGCGAGCTACTGGGCAAACTGATAACACCAGAAAAGCCATCCGTGCTGAGGTAAGTCAAAGGAAGAAAGCTGTCGTCGGCATCATACCGCTCCATAGCATTCGTTTTAAAGATGAAATGCAGCCAGACGTACCTCTGGATACATAAATTGTCTGTAGTGTATATGTGTGAATGAGTGTGTATGAATGTTTCCCAGTGATGGGTTGCAGCTGGAAGGGTATCCGCTGCGTAAAACATGTGCTGTATAAGTGCGACCCCAGATTAATAAAGGGACTAAGCCGAAAAGAAAATGAATGAATTATTGACACGCAGTATTTTGATTAAATTTTTTTATCTGTATTTTTGACCCCCCAAAATTAAAACAAATAAAAAAATTCCGTTATATGACATCTATATTAGATGCTAATATATATTGTATTATATTTAAAGTTATGTTGTCCACCTATACCCATATACACATCAAAATAAATATTTGTATTATTTTTAAAAATGTTTTGTGTACATTTTGTAAAAGTGTATATTTTTTAATTCAAAGTAAACATATTTTCTTTAAATACACTTCAATTATACATTATTATATTTTAAGTCATATTTACAGGAATTATATTTTTGATTTTTTATGCAAGTATTTCTGCATGTTTTTAATTTATTTTCTATCTAACACTTTTAAAATACATTTATACTATATATACATACATATATATATTCCATATAATTGGATCTTGTAATGGTTGTAATATGTATTTGTAGTATATGTATATATTTGCGATATGTAACAACATTTTTTGGTCTACTTATTGACAACTGTAAAAAGTCTGTTATCTCAGAAGTAAAACAACAAGACATCTCATCAGCAGCAATCTGCTTAATTTGAGGTGCTGGGTTATAGAGTATTCTGGGTTATAGAGTTTCTTCAAATCCCAGTGATAGCAGTGGTACTTCACTCGGCGAGCACTACATCATCAGTTATGTATTTAAAACCATCCCAAACTTACTGAGAGAAGAAGCCTTTGTGATGGAATTAATATTTGCATGTCCAAAAAGTTGATGATTTTTTTACACACTTCATAGGTTTCAGATGAATGCATTTTAAAGAACAGCGGGTTTCTTTATGAAAATGATATAAGCCAAAGGAAAAGGCAATGATAAGAAGCGCTGCGCTTTCTTGAGGGCCTGTTTGCTTTAGCTTTGTCCCATCACTGAGGGCTGAAGATCCCCCGAAGACCACAAACTTTCTCCAGCTTGTGTATTCTGTTTCATGAGCTCAACTTCAGAGAGCGAATGAGCCGCACATGTCTGACACGCTCATGTAAATTACATAAGAACTTCAACCTTGCCCCAGCGCCATGCAAACTTCATTTGCTTTTATATATTAATCAGAAACATTCAATATATGCAGTATTAATTGCCCTACATATTACGCTGCTGTCATTTAAGATGGCCTGAACGAGACTCGGAGATCACATGAATATGTGCTCTTAAATCAGAAGCGGCAGGAGTCCTTGTTCGCTCATTGTTAAGCCTAAAACTTCATCTGGATTCGACAGAGCAGCTGAAAACCAGAGCGATGTGCATTAAACCGCCGAGACTGTAGTTAATATTAAACTTTAGTCTTGAACTTTTATTTTTTTATTTGAGTCTAGGTGTATGTTTAATAATATGCATTCATATATCTATCTACCCATCCATCCGTCCATCCATCCATGGATGGATGGATGGATGGATGGATGGATGGATGGATGGATGGATGGATAGATAGATAGATAGATAGATAGATAGATAGATAGATAGACAGACAGACAGACAGACAGACAGACAGACAGACAGACAGACAGACAGACAGACATCCAACATCCAAACCTCATTATATAAACCAAAAGCACCTCAAGGCCATAAATCAAAGCAGTAATAGCAGGGGATCATCTAAAAGCCCATTTTAGCTGAAAAGACGAGTTCTTTTATTGAGTAAATAAAGCCCGAATCCATACACCTTCGACATTAAATCTGAACTTGACCTTCCCGTGGCCTCAATTAAAAACGCCCCTCCTCCTTTTTTTCATATTCAAATGAGGAAACCACAAGCACAGGGTCGGATATAATTGTGTTTTGTATCTGTTGACTAAACACAGGTTCGGCGGAGAAGCAAAAAAAAAAAAAAAAAAGGCTGCCTCCAACTATTTATTGCAGCTCCGCTTTGTTCCACTCCACCCCAAAAGGCTTCAAATCATCGGGGAGATTGTTAAGCTTCTGTGGAAATTACGGAAATGCGGGGGGAAATGGACGAGCTGTGCTTCATAACAATTAATCAGGGGCCGCTGATTAATAAAGTTCATTTTTTATTCTCGATGATTCAGGGTATTATCAAAAGGACACTGTCCTTGTCATTTTGATTAACACACCCATCCTCCTCCTGCGGTGGGACGCGGCGAAGGGAGACGCTCTCTTGTGCCCATAAAATAAATATTGAATGAGAATATTAACTCGTTAACCTTGACAACTATTTGTAATTTTCATAAGGGCCAAACTCGCAAAATCAGCACAAAAAAATAAAATAAATAAAATAAAACCTGCTGTGGGGGTTGCAGAAAGGCCTCGGCGAAGCGGGGGCAGAGGGGGGGGCAATAACAACACACAACAAATTAGAGCGAATGAAGAATGCTACTGCATGAATCCTGTCATTTTTATGGGCTGCAATGATTAATTTGTTTGTTCAAATTCTCAATTAAGCCGGGAGGAGGAGAATTAGAAAGCCGGAGAGATGCAATGCGCAGTTGTCTTGCCTTTTGCCTGCAGCATCAGGGGACAAAAAAAATAAACGGCACTTGTATACCTGCGCCGCGGCCCTCCAAGTCTTATTTCCAGCACTAAGCAAATCAATATCAATTCCCGGATTGTTTCAATAATGTTTAGTCACAGTATTCCTCAAGTCCTTTTGTCACGTAATTACGTGGACTCCAGAACACTGATGTGATTGAACGCTTGGCATCATGTGCGTCTCTTAGCTTCGCAGTCACACAGAGGATGATGTATGGGGCTCTCCGCTTGTCCTCTCAGGGGCCCCCGTGCTTTTTATTGTGTGCCGGAGTGACAGATGTTTCTCAAATGACCATGTCCCTCATGCGCTTTGCACCTTACAAAAACCCTGTCTTATGTGACATGAATGGAAACGCTCCCTTACTGCATGCCGCTATTATAGACTCCTGAAATCCTGAAAGGCATTTGTCAGGGACTCAGAGAAGCATGCCTGCGGATGACCGATAGTGCCAGTTCGGGACCAAACACTGTTTTTTAAGGTACATGTACGAGAAATGTGGACAGCTTGTTTTGGCATAGCATGTTTTAAAGTCCACGTGAACCGGAAGTTGCTGAGACTTTTATTTCAGTATGTTGATGTACTTCCCACTGAAATGGAATATTGAATAGGGGGCGGGGCTTTCTTTTTATGCATCATTTCCACATAGCGAATTAACAGTAAGAGAGGCGTGGTTAAAGTTATTGTGAACCAGCCTGATCTCTCGAGGAAACGTAACTATTTTATATTTTGTCAGTTTAGTGTCTAATTCGTATGATTTTAGACAAGTTCAGTTGTACAAAAATTAAAAAAAAATTAAAAGAGGCGTGGCACCAAACCCCACCCCTAAACCCAACCGTCATTGGGAGATGAGCAAATTGTACTATAATCTACGAATGAGATTGAACAAATTCATATGAATTATGCCTCATTCACACTAGCAGCAACTTTGTAGTTGCCTGTCGTTCCCTCATAGCGAATTATTGGTAAGAGGGGCATGATTAAGGTTATTGTGAACCAGCCTGATCTCTCAAGGAAACGTAACTATTTTACATTTTGTCAGTTTAGTGTCTAATTCGTACGAATTTAGACAAGTTCAGTCGTACGAAAATTTACATTTTTTAAAAGGAGGCGTGGCACCAAACCCCACCCCTAAACCCAACTGTCATTGGGAGATGTGCAAATCATACTATAATCTACGAATGAGATTGAACAAATTCATATGAATTATGCCTCATTCACACTAGCAGCAACTTTGTATTACAAAGATGATCAAGAATGTGGGTGCTATGTGGGTGCTAGGGCATTGTCAGTGGCGATTGTTGCTAGGTAGTTGCTAGAGCATTTTGAATGTTTGCTTGTGTTGCTTTGTGGTCGCTAAGGCGTATACAGTGGTTGCTTGTGTTGCTTTTTTGCTGCCTGGGTGTTCTAGCTTGCTTCTGTTATTGTTGTGTAGTTGCTAAGTGGTTGATAGGCAGTGCTATGGCAATTTGAGTGGTTGCTTGTCACTGCTACACTGTAAACCCTAATGCTGTAACTAATTAATTTAACTGAGTTCTATTAACTTAAATAATTACAATTCGTTTATCTTAATTAACCTTGATGAGTATTTAGAACTTTTTCTTGTTTTTGAGTTTGTAAAAATTAAACCTTTCAAGTAAGCTGAACAATTTTGCTGCTTTAATTTAGACAAAGTGTCTCTTTTAAAGTTTCATTAACTCAAAATCTTTCAGCCAAGTGATTTTGCGTCTGACGTCATCCAGGTTCACGTACACGCTCGTGTCTCATTCCTTTTTTTGCAAGATGGCGGATCGGCCTCGCTTCAGCTACAGTAAGTACAATATTTACAAATCCAAGAAATATTAAATTAATGTTTTAATCTATATAACCACAGTAACAGTTAAATGTAATGTAGAGTTGGTCAGAATGCGTTTACATGTGTTGCATTACAGAAAACTCGTTTAGCCCTAACTAACATTAACGTAAATGTTTGAAAAGTTAGAATCAGTGTAATTTGTAATATTTGTAATATGTTAACTTTACATTCTGACAGACTGTGTTAACGACAGAAAAAAATTAAATCGGCATATGTAAAAATTTAAAATCTTGGCGCGAGGATCAGCCGTTAATGTTTTTTTGTATATATCGTTGTCATAGAGACGCCAGCGCGCACACTCAATCAGGCGCATAAAATGTCATGGCGCTGAACTACTTCCAGTATGAGAATGTGGAATTGTCTTCGCGATCTGCAGCCACGACCGAAAGCGCAAGAGAGGTAACGTTATTCATAACTTTCTAATTACTAAATACCAAACAGCATTTTTTGATGAGGCGTGTCCCAAGTAATTTGATCTCAAACGCTAGATGTCTTGTCACACACGCAGCTTGTTGCATGCAGACATATGTGACAGAGAACATTTGAGCTGCGCTCCTCACCTGAGCAGGTACAGAGCAGCACTAATCAACACCCATTATTTCCATGTGCTCGAGTCAGTTTCTCTGCATATTAATTATTACCTGATTAATGCGATCAGTTAAATTTAAAATGTCATTTTAGTCAAATGTATGTTTAACGTTTTTCTTTCAAGCTATTTTAAAAATGTTTACTGCGAGAGGAACAAGGAAAAAATACAAACAATTAAGTAGGCCTATCTATAACAAAATATTCTAAGCGTATGCTTATCTGTGGACTTCTTTGAGACGAGAAGGTAAAGCTATAATGTACACTGGATAATATTGTGTATATTATGGTTAGATTTTCTTAAATGTAAAATAATCTTAAACAAGCCACCTAGGTGGTGCAAAAGCTCTAAAACAAGCCTTAAATTCCTTTGTTCATCCTATTCAGTTTTAGAAATGTTTAATACTGTTTAAGTTAAATTTGTATTTATTAAATCGAAACGGGATCAATAACCAGCTCTATTGTTAACCGTTTAGGAGGTTAATGTAAAATATCGTGCAATTGTAACATGTTAATCTTGTTAATTCTAATTGGCATCATTAAAGACATACATTTTCTGCATAGTTTTGAAATCAGCTAATGTAATATTTACTACTTGCACTCTCAACTAAATGACACTGTGAATTTGTGTGCATACAGAATTGAAGGACGTTATTGCTGACTACAAAGAGGTTCTTACCAGTTACACACATTGGAGGCATGTAAAAGGTGGGTAAAATATATATTTTGTACTGCTATGCTTGGCATATCCAGTTAAAATAAATATTTCAAAATTAAGCCATGTATTGGTGAGTCATTAATTAAAAAAAAAAATCCTACTCCCATAGCACATCAGCGAGCAGTGTCTTGTGCAATGATACTGCGTGTTGTTGAAGCTGACCGTGCAAGGAAATGCACAACACATGATTTTCATCTGAGGTATATAAAAAAGAAAGAATAAATAATATTAAATATTTTTTTCTAGCAATTGTTCTGTATTTTGTGATGTGGTTTTGTTTTATGAAATTCTCTTTTGTTTTGTTTAGCTGTTTGCAGAGTACCAACGTGCAACAAATGAGAATTTTCTACAAAGGTTCTTTTCACAACTGGACCACCATCTCGTTTAATTACAATTTTAAGGAAAAAAGCATTCAAGACTGACAAGACAGCAGAATCTTTTAAATGTTCGTGATGAGCAGGTATGTTTTGTGTCATGTGTTAAAGTATTCATTAAAATATAACTCGATTTTTCTTTTTGAAAATGTATTTATTTTTCCACCTTTGCAAGAACTGCATGATGTCAGTTCACGACAGACTACTGTTATCAGAGGTCTTCTGGTCTTGCTGCATGACAAAGACTTGGGATTCTTTAGGACCACCCTGGTAAGAATTCCTTCATCTTTGCAATAGAACATGCCTAATTGTGAAAATGAAGATTGAGGGGCAACTTTTACTTACTAACATATATGTATAACTACCACTAGTTTATGAATCATGTATTGGCTCAGTCGTGTTGATAATGTCCTAACATTAATGTCCTTGAATTATATTTTTAGATGCTGACTGAGGTTGCTCCAGTGGCCTTGCTTACAGTTGTAAATGAAAAGCTGCTGTTCCGCACCCAGTGAGGCTCTCCATTGTCCTGAAGAATTAATTGGTCACCACTTACAGCCAACTTCCCGATGCCTTTCTTGTCTTATTTGGATTCATGTATGCTCTTCACACTAAATATCCTAAAGGACTTGGGAAAACCTATGAATTTGCGCAAAATGTTTCGCGTGGCACAAACAATGAAAAACTGACTATACATGACTATATCATGACTATCCCTATATACATAATTTTTATTTGATAGTTACTGTCCCAGTGACCTTTTTTCTGTCTGAGTGTAGTTTTAACTATACAGGAGTCACTTCACAGAATGTGCACAATTTTACTTTTTATTATTATTATTTTTTTACGAATGTCTCAAGATTGTAAGTTTTATACTTAATGTACTATTATTATTAGGATATTCAATAATTCTGCGAAACGTTTTTGTTTTGGCATCCTGTTTTTTTGTGTGTGCTTTGTTTGTTCTATTTCTTTCCCCTGAGATTTTGCACCCTTTTAAAAGGGTTAATTTATAGGTGCAATATTGATTTAATATATCATATAGAACACTAAAAAGACAGTATGTTCAGTAACACATTTTGTGATAGTCTCATATTTGCATTTTAGGCAATCCTTATTCATTTCAGAATAGTGTTTAATGTAAAGCTGTTACTGTCAAATTCTTTTTTTTTTTAAGGTTTTAAGACATTTGTAGTTGGATTTTTGTTTACTCTGTTTGTTTACTGTATGTTTGTTTAACATTTTTGTTTACTGTAAACTTTCATGTTGGTATTAATTTAAAATTGAAGCTACCTGTTGGACTTTATTTAAAAATAAATGTCAAAAATGGTATTGTGTGGTTGTTTAAAATTACAAATGCATTTTGATACATTTTTGGGATTTACAGATTATAAATATGGCTAATTTCATTTGTAAAATTTTATTTAAAATTTCATGTTTATCAAAAGGTATGAGCTGGGTGACTAAGTATTTCAATTTGGGAGAAATTAAAAAGATTAAGTTAATTGCTATTAAAATGTATGAGCTGGGTAACTCCGTATATAAAGTTGGAAGAAATTAAAAAAATTAAGTTAATTGCTATTAAAACGTATGAGCAGGGTAACTTGGGTATTTTAAGTTAGGAGAAAGTACCTTGCATGAGTACAACAAACTCAAAACTGGATGGTTCTGTTTACTTAAAATTTTAAATTTCATAACTTAAAAAATTTGACGTAACTGATTACCTCAAATTTTTTGAGTTTTGCCAACTTATTCGGGTTTACAGTGTAGGGTGTTCTTTGTGGCTTCTAGTGTTGCTGTATGGATTGTTGGGCATTCTGGTTGGTTGTCATTGTGTTGCTAGGTTGTTGTGGTTGGTTGTTTATGTTGTGTAGTTGCCAAGTAGTTGATAGGCAGTTGCTATGGCAATTTGAGTGGTTGCTTGTGTTTTTATTTGATTGCTAGGTGTTTTCAGTGGTTGATTGTGTTGCTATGTGGCTGCTAGGGCCTTGTGAGTGACTGATTGTTGCATTTTGTAGTTGCTTAGTGGTTGATAGGCAGTTGCTATGGTGATTTGAGTGGTTGGTTGTGT
Source organism: Danio choprae (assembly GCA_903798125.1). NCBI lineage: Eukaryota > Metazoa > Chordata > Actinopteri > Cypriniformes > Danionidae > Danio > Danio choprae. Next base: position 12,373 of record CAIGQW010032921.1, read on the forward strand.
TTCTATGTGATTTCAGTGGTGGATGATGTTGCTTGTTGATTGCTAGGGTGTTCTAGGTTGTTTCTAAAGTTGCAGTGTGGTTGCTAATATGCTTGTGTCTGTTACTTTGCAGTTACAGGGTTGTGAATGGTGTCAGTGTGTGGTTTCTAAGGTAATTGGGTGATTCTGGGTGGTGGCTTTTGTTACTATTGGGATGTTATAGTCTTCTGAGTGTCGCTATGAGGTTGTTAGGGTGTTACTTGGGTGTTCTGGATGGTTGATTGTGGTACTAAATGGCTGCTAGGCTTTCTTTGTGGCTTCTAGTGTTGATGTATAGATTGTTGGGCATTCTGGTTGCCTGTCATGATGTTGCTAGGTTGTTGTGGGTGGCTGTTTATGTTGTTACTACGGTGTTACTATGTGGTTATTAATGACTCTGTATTTGTTGTAAGTGTTGTGGTGTGGAGCTGCAAAGGCATTTTTATATTCTTTTTACTTCCAATCAAAGAGCAGTAAAGAAGTTCACCGCGAGCATATTGAATCATGTTCGTTCGCTTGTGAACGATGTGAATGAGTATGAGCATGACCAATAATTTTCTGGCTGCAGTTCACTAAACAGCCACCAATGTTGCTAATAGGGCTTCTGAATCCTGCATATAGCCCTTTTTATATTAGTAATAGCCATACAATATGATGCTTTTAGTGTAGTAAGAAATTAAATTAATTTAAATTTTCACCCTTTATAATGTAGCATGATTTCTCCAATAAATCTGGAGAGCATTTAACAGATGAGTCACTTTATTTAATGGTGTCCATCGGCGCCCCATGAACAAGGTGTCCTTTACAAGCTCAGGACAGCATTGACTGGAGCCTGTGCTTGTGCAGACAAAATGCTTATTAGTCAAACAATCCCCATCGGAATAATGCCTCCGTCAGCCTGTGGTGAAGGATAACCATACTGGTGACAGTCTGGCACCCAGGTCCTGCTGGAGATCAGGTTGGAGGAAGAAAACACTTGTGCAAGTCAAGCTTGTGTTGATATCCCTAACTATTATTATTATTAATGCTTATTTTTAGGGTTACTTAGACGAGGGGGTTTCAAAATGGAAGCCAAGGAAGCCATAAGGGAGTGATAGGGAGAAAAAGCATAACATGTAAAGTTTAAAAATAGTTAATATTTCCCAATATCTGATTAATGGAAAGAAGATTTTTTTTCCAACATATACTCATTCTGAAAACGTAGCCTTATATACATTTCTGGAGATCGCGAATTTCGTCTTTAAAACAAACACTACGCGCCGATATGACACTGTTCATTTTTGTCGCTTACCAGCTGACCATTTACCTTTGTATGAATGGCTTTCCCGCTGTTACCAGTTTGTCTAGTAGCTCGCCATGTACATCGGCGGACTTGAGACACAGAGAGGAGTTGACCACGACGACGGGGTTTGAGTCCGGCGAAGAAAGTAAATAACAGGGTGAGAATGTGGTAAAATCTGAAAATGTGGTAAAAATCATTCATTCATTCATTCATTTTCATTTCGGCTTAGTCCCTTTATTAATCTGGGGTCGCCACAGCGGAATGAACCGCCAACTTATCCAGCATATGTTTTACGCAGCGGATGCCCTTCCAGCTGCAACCCATCTCTGGGAAACATCCATACACACCCATTCACACTCATACACTACGGACAATTTAGCTTACCCAATTCACCT
>CAIGQW010032938.1:3904-15481 GCA_903798125.1 Danio choprae
TGTGTGTGTGTGTGTGTGTGTGTGTGTGTGTGTGTGTGTGAACGTTATGAAGACATTTTGTATTACTCTTTGTTGTAGAAAGGCTTGAATTAACTCCACAACAAATACATCAAATAACCGTTGGTAAAGTTTGTACTGTAGTAAAGGAGATCTGCTTCATTCTTGTCTGATACTATATTGCTTATGCGTGAGACGCAGCAGGAGAAGCTACACCCATCATAGCAATAGTGAGCGATCTCTTTGGCTCTGACATGCACGTGGGAACGGTGGGCGGGGAGAAGCAGCTCATTTGCATTAAAGGCACAGGCACCAAAACAGCTACAAAGTCAAAAAAGCTCAAATTTCTAATATACACAAAGGTATAATAAATAAATCTTAAAAAAGGGGTAAAACATGTGCCCTTTAATCCTATTAAACTTAAGAAATAAACGTTTTTTTGTCACTTATAATGCAAATAGGTGCACAATATACCATTATTTTGTATAATCATATAATTCACGGATTGGAATGCGTATATCGGTTTATGGTCTAAACAACAATGGCTGATAACCTCAAGATAACCTCCCTGTTTCTCACATTGGAAACTGAACATTGCATAACAAAAAAAAGAATTTATCATTTAACATCACATATTTACTATACATTTACACATTTTACAAGTATTCAAATATTTATTATTGTACGCTGCCTACACTATGATAAAGGTACGTTTAAATAGGATTTACTGTAACATTATCATGTTTACTAAACCATGCTAACGTATGGATCGTCACCTACCTTCGTAAGTGACGTGGAAAAACTTTTTTGTGGAAAAATCCTTTATTATGGCCACAGCCATATCACCCTGCAGCCCAAGACCAGTTTCTCACTGAAGCTAAGCAGAGGTGAGCCTGGTCAGTTCCTGGATGGGAGACCACATGGGAAAACTAGGTTGCTGTTGGAAGTGGTGTTAGTGAGGCCTGCATGGGGCACTCAACCTGCAGTCTGTGTGAGTCTTAATGCCCCAGTATAGTGAAGGGGACACCATACTATCAGTGAGCGCCATCTTACGGATGAGACATTAAACCAAGGTCCTGACTTTCTGTGGTCATTAAAAATCCCATGGCACTTCTGGTAAAGAGTAGGGGTGTAACCTGGCCTAGTTCCTTCCATCGGCCCTTACCGATCATGGCCTCCCAATCATCCCTATCCACCGAATTGGCTCTATCACTGTCTCTCCACTCCACCTATAGCTGGTGTGTGGTGAGCACACTGGCACCATTGTCCTGTGGCTGCTGTCGCATCATCCAAGATGATGCTGCACAGTGGTGGTGGTGTGGAGAGACCCCCCTCATGACTGTAAACTGCTTTGGGTGTATATCAATACACAATAAATGCGCTATATGACTACACATTACATTATTAAGTTCAGAGTGTCTAGCGATAGAATGTCGGTCCACAAGACTATAAACATCCGCTGAGGTAAATGTTGCACATTTCAAAGCACTTGATGGGATTTTTTGTCTTGTGTCTATGCTCCAGGTCAGATGTGGTGGTCCTATGTTTCTCAATCGCCAACCCGAATTCTCTGTTTCACGTGAAGACCATGTGGTACCCAGAGATTAAACACTTCTGCCCTCGTGCCCCGGTCATCCTGGTGGGCTGCCAGCTAGACCTGCGCTACGCTGACCTGGAGGCCGTTAACAGGGCACGAAGACCACTCGCAAGGTGAAAAGAAACATCCGTAACACTTTACAATAAGCTTGTATTAGTTAATGTTAGTTAATGCATTTATTAACATGACAAAGCGAACGGAAACATTTCCCGGTTTCTCAGCAGCAGAAGTCGTCATAGTTGGTAAACTCTGAGCGCAGTGAATGGGAGACTAAAGCAACATTAGGTAAAGCACTGGGGGTTAACATGAACTAACAATAAATGACTGTATTTTCGTTAACTAAGGATATCTAACATGAACAAATACTGTAATAAATGTATAGACCCTTTTCACAAGACTGTTATGACGCGTTTAACACTCATCATAATCTTCAATCCTTGAAAGTTTTTAATATTTAGATTTTTTTGTAAAGCGTATGAACATTTATATGTATTTATGTATGCATTATAGCATCTTTGCATCAAATTACAATAAATAAATTACCGCTTGTGTGAGGTGTTTGTATTGCCGTGTGTATGGGGCGGGACAGTCAATTTTACATTATTCTCTCTTCTGGCTGCCGTTATCAGTCTCACACTGTTTCTTTTCTCCTTTTTGTGAAAGTCTTGATAACACCATTGTGGAGTTTTTCTTAAATATAGGATTGTAAACAAAATTATTTGTTGTACTCTCCCATTCACTGCGCTCTGAGTTTACCAACTATGACAACTTCTGCTACTGAAAGCTGATTTATACTCCTGCGTCAAGCGCACCTGTATGCTCCGGCGCAGCCTTCGCGCGGTCACATTTCCCTTGCCGTGGCTGACGCCGATGCTGACACGCATAATGTAACTACACGTCGCAACGACACGTAGCGCAAGCTCTGTGATTGGTCGGCTTGGTATCGCTGACGAGTTTGGGCACACATACCTGATGGAGCAAGTGTTTACAAGTGTCGAGTCCCGTGAAGAAGCTCCAGATGGAAACTTTTGTGTTGTGTTTACCTTATGATTAAAGTTGTTGCACGTCCGCTGGTTCCCGCCACTGAATGAGCGAGTTTTAGCTACTTGTACATTAAGGTAGCGTTCAGAAAAAGCAAAACACTCACGAAGAAACTCGACACAGAGGAACATAATAACCTCGCTGCCAGCTAGCGTTTCGGAAGTGTTATTGCAGAGCAACACAAACAGCACACAGAAGTATAAATACATTACACTTATTACGCGCGCGACTACGCGCAAGGCAAGGCACCGTAGGTCACGCTAATCACTAAACACAGAAGTATAAATCAGCCTTGAGAAACCCGAAAATGTGAAAAGGGTCTATTGTGTTAATTTTTTTATTGCTATTTCTCCATCCACCACTCTTCCAGACCCATCAAAGCCAATGAGATTCTTCCTCCAGAGAAGGGCCGTGAGGTGGCCAAAGAGCTGTGCGTGCCGTATTACGAGACCAGCGTTGTGGCTCAGTTTGGTGTGAAGGACGTCTTTGATAATGCCATCCGCGCTGCCCTCATTTCGCGCCGCCACCTGCAGTTCTGGAAGTCTCACCTGCGGGACGTCCAGCGGCCTCTTCTCCAAGCACCCTTCCTGCCTCCCAAACCTCCTCCTCCAGTTATAACCGTCCCACCGGCTCCGTCCTCCACAGACGAGCATCCCGGACGGCTTCTGGAGGAGCCGCTGTGTGCTGATGTGCTACTGGTCCTTCAGGAGCACCACAGAGTGTTTGCTCATAAAGTCTACCTCGCTACGGCTTCCTCAAAATTCTACGACCTCTTCATTCAGGATTCAGTGTTGGGACGGGAGACTCCTGCTCGGGCCGACAGTTTTGACATGTGGGTAATTGACAGATATGCAGTAAAAAAAAGCTTTATTTGTATACATGTGGGAATTTATAAATTAAGAAAAACAACTCTTATAAAGGGCGGCACGGTGGCTCAGTGGTTAGCACTGTGGCCTCACAGCAAGAAGGTCGCTGGTTCGAGTCCCAGCTGGCCCAGTTGGCGTTTCTGTGTGGAGTTTGCATGTTCTCCCAGTGTTTATATGGGTTTCCTCCGGGTGCTCCGGTTTCCCCCACAGTCCAAACACATGTGCTATAGGTAAATTGGGTAAACAAAACTGACTGTAGTGTATGAGTGTGTGTGTGTGTATGAGTGTTTCCCAGTACTGGGTTGCGGCTGGAAGGGCATTCGCTGTGTAAAACATATGCTGAAATAGTTGGCTAGAAGATACAGAAGATAGCAGTTCATTCCGCTGTGGCGACCCCTGATAAATAAAGAAAAGAAAATTAATGAGCTCTTATAATATACAAACAGCATGAGAGTAGGGCTGGGCGATAAGGCAAAAATGCAATCTCGATAATTATTTTCTTTATTGAATGATAACGATATATATTTCGATATCAGTTGTTAATGCTTCCACCTTTAAAAGAGTATCCCAACCATGACCGAAGGCGGATATCGCTGATGGGAAAGTGAAACGAGTGTGCTAAACAATACTGGGTGACGCAGCTTAACCTATTTTCAGCGGCGACCAAAAATTCGGTGAATCTCTAATATCAACACAATTATAGATTCCTGTTGTTGCATGTTTCTGCTGTGGGATTGGCTCAATCCCACAGCAGATTGGATCAATATTGAGTAAAAATGTCCAGAGCTTATCATTTTTATCGACATAAATTTTATTGCGATTCCATATGATATTGTTTACCGGCCCAGCCCTACAGGAGAGAGGTTTATCTTCACTAGCTTTGTTTCCTTCTTCATTGGCTTATTTTTATGGGTATTTTACACAAAAATACATTAGAAAATAGCATAAAATGATTAGTGGAAGCAACATGTGCACATAAATATTGAAAATGCACATAAAAAACGTTTAATAATTAAAAAGTCAATAAATATATGGGTGTCACACCAAATAACAACAGAACGTAACTATTTTATAGTGGTTAGCTTCAGTCACATTGAACGGGTCATTCATTTATTTTCCTTCGGCTTAGTCCCTTTATTCATTAGGGGTCGCCAGAGTGGAATGAACCGCCAACTTATCCAGCATATGTTTTACACAGCGGATGCCCTTCTGGCTGCAACCCAGTACTGGAAACACCCATACACTCTCACATGCACACACACGCTCATACACCACAGCCAATTTTCATTCATTCATTCATTTTCTTTTCGGCTTAGTCCCTTTAATAATCTGGGGTTGCCACAGCGGTATGAACCACCAATTTATCCAGCATATGTTTTACGCAGCGGATGCCCTTCCAGCCGCAACCCATCAATGGGAAACATCCATACACACTCATTCACACACATACACTACAGACAATTTTCATTCATTCATTTTCATTTCGGCTTAGTCCCTTTATTAATCTGGGGTCGTCACAGCGGAATGAACCGCCAACTTATCCAGCATATGTTTTACGCAGCGGATGCCCTTCCAGCCGCAACCCATCACTGGGAAACAGCCATACACACTCATTCACACACATAGACTATGGACAATTTAGTTTACCCAATTCACCTATAGCGCATGTGTTTGGACTGTGGGGGAAACCGGAGCACCCGGAGGAACATGCAAACTCCACACAGAAATTCATTCCGCTGTGGTGACTCCTGGTAAATAAGGGACTAAGCTGAAGGAAAATGAATGAATGAATGCTTGAGACAGTCACACAATAGGACAGTTTTACTCTCAAAAATGTAAAAAATAATAATAACACAGCAGATTTTATTATAAGAGGTCCATGGAAAACAGAAATGTTGAGGCATTTACTGCATTTTAAATGATGACAATACTAATTATGTTCATTTTTGTCTTGTGCGACAGTGAAAATGCAGCCTCACATCAACATCACGTGTCCAAAAGCGTTGATGAAGACAGTACGGTGAAAATGAGGGCTTGTATTAGCGATGGGACCCTGACAAATGATGGGACCCTGGAAATGGGTCACGGAGGGAGACTTTCATCAGCTTTGGGTCGCGCTTTTATCAGCATAAGGAGAGAAAGCATTCAGGATCCCGTTACGCTTATTTCTCGACCAATGACAGTGGTGCATTTGGATCCTTCAGTGCTGTTTGGGCCGTTTGCTGTGGTCCTGCGCTATCTCTATACGGGACGGCTGGATGAAAATGAAAAGGATTTGATGCACATTGCTCACATCGCGGAGCTGCTGGAGGTGTTCGACCTGCGCATGATGGTCGCCAATATTCTCAATAATGAAGCGTTTATGAACCAGGAGATCACAAAGGCTTTCCATGTGCGACGCACCAATCGGGTGAAGGAGTGCTTGGCTAAAGGAGCTTTCTCAGGTTGGAGTTTTGTTTTTGTGATGCTAGATTTGGGGGACAAAAATCTAATTGTTATTTATTTTTATCTTTTTCTTCTTCTAATAATGTCTATACTGTACTACTACTACACTATAAAAAAATATATGTTAATGAACAATTCAATTCAATTCAAGTTTATTTATACAGCGCTTTTTACAATGTAGATTGTGTCAAAGCAGCTTAACATGTTCTAGTAAAGTCCAGATTTCAGAGTTCAGTTCAGTTCAGTTTAGTTCAGTTCAGTGTGGTTTAAGTTTCACAGCTGAAAGTTCAAACACTTAAGAGCAAATCCACCGAAGCGCAGCTCCACAATCCCGATCCGAGCAAGCCAGTGGCAACCGTGGCGAGGAAAAAAAAGTGAAGGGAAAAAAAAACCTCGAGAGAAACCAGGCTATGTTGGACACGATCATTTTTTCTTCTGGCCAAACTTCCTGTGTGGGACTGCAGTCTAGGCGCCGGGAGCTGGGGAATCTGGACGTCCATCGTGGAAAGCTGCAGGTGTAGTAGGGCACCGGCGGGAGGTCAGGCTGGCCCACAGGATCAAGCGTAGACTTGTTTATTGCAGTGGCCTTTCAGGAATCAGTCTCATGCACTCCATTCCTCCATGACCACCACAGCATCAGCTCGGGATACGGCCTGGTCCAGGATACCTTTGGATCATCTCTTCACAGGTCCAGGATCGCATCAATGACGCTGCGTAGTCTGTAGAGACCTCTAGATGAGTATCCCCAGGTGGAAATAGAAAATACAGAAAATAATTAGCGTAGCTGCTGTTCATAGTGTATTTAAACCAGATGCAAAAAATTATAGATGAAAATAGCAGTTATAACATATAAATCTTATAACAGTTTCCATATTTTGTGAGTCACAAGTTTTTTTTTATTTATTTACGGTTGTGAATTGCAATATGGGATGTCGATCTCTGCTCTGTCGACTTTTGATGTTGAAAATTCAACTCTGCAGTTTAACAAAGTGACTTTTATTGACAGCGAATGCCCTTCCAGCTGCAACCCATCAATGGGAAACATCCATACACACTTATTCACACACATACACTACGGACAATTTAGCTTACCCAATTCACCTATACCGCATGTCTTTGGACTGTGGGGGAAACCGGAGCACCCGGAGGAAACCCACGCCAACTTGGGGAGAACATGCAAACTTCACACAGAAATGCCAACTGACCCAGCCGAGGCTCGAACCAGCAACCTTCTTGCTGTGAGGTGATCATGCATTGACATTTTATTCATTCAATCATTTTCTTTTCGGCTTAGTCCCTTTATTAATCTGGGGTCGCCACAGCGGAATGAACCGCCAACTTATCCAGCATATGTTTTATGCAGCGGATGCCCTTCCAGCTGCAACCCATCACTGGGAAACATCCACACACTCTCACTCACACACATACCCTACAGACAATTTAGCTTACCCAATTCACCTATACTGCATGTCTTTGGACTTGTGGGGGAAACCGGAGCACCTGGAAGAAACCTACGCGAACACAGGGAGAACATGCAAACTCCACACAGAAACGCCAACTGACCCAGCCGAGGCTCGAACCAGCGACCTTCTTGCTGTGAGGCGAACGTGCTACCCACTGCGCCACCGTGAGGCCTGACATTTTAGTAGTTTGAAATAATATAAAGTTTAAGAAATAATATATAGAGAAATAAGTCTGTAAAATAACAAAAAATGATGTACTGGTGGTTTATTACAAGGTGTTTGAAGCGTAATACCAAGACCATATAGCAATGTTAGATATAGCAAATTAAAAATGTTCATAGAAGTGACTTATTAAAACTTTTCAAGGCTAAAAGTTGTTGGAAGAAAGATCGAGGTCCCATAATGCAATTCAAAAGCAGAAATAAACAGGGAAAAATAAAAATCATGAAGCACAAAATATGGAAAACTGCTAATTTAAGGATATTTTTTACAGATTACAGACTTTTACTGACTTTTAATTATTATTATTATTATTATTATTATTATTATTATTATTATTATTATTATTATTATTATTGTTTGTTGTTAATGTTGTTATTACCAAAATATACAAATATTTAATTAAAATTGTTGTAAAAAAATTGTAAAATGAAATAATATAAAAAAAAACTAGGCAACATTTGCCATTATACAGTGTGGTGCTAAATAATAAGAATTACTCATTTGCAAAAAAAACTATTGTCATTTATTGCAAAACAATACAAAATATTGGCCAATTATTTGTGATTATCTGTCAGTATGACTTTTAATAATCTATATACAGTGCTCAGCATATATGAGTACACCCCCTTTTGAAAATGAATATTTTAATCAATTCTTCAGTGAATATTACCTGAACTTAAATGAACTTTGCCAGTTTGACATTTTATTTATATAGCGCATTTAAAAATATTTTGATAGAGTTTATGTCAAAATTATTATCCCTCCTTTGAAATGTTTATTTCTTTTTCAAATATTTCCTAAATGAGTTTTGCACAATATTTCCTATAATATGTTTTCTTATAGGGAAAGTATATTAATTAAAATGGATTAAAAGCAGTTACATTTGTTTTAAAAACAATTTTAAGGTTGGGCAGCACGGTGGCGCAGTGGGTAGCACAATCGCCTCACAGCAAGAAGGTCGCTGGTTCGAGCCTCGGCTGGGTCAGTTGGCATTTCTGTGTGGAGTTTGCATGTTCTCCCCGTGTTGGCGTGGGTTTCCTCCGGGTGCTCCGGTTTCCCCCACAGTCCAAAAACGCAGTATAGGTGAATTGGGTAAGCTAAAATTGTCTGTAGTGTATGTGTGTGAATGAGTGTATGGATGTTTCCCAGTGATAGGTTGCAGCTGGAAGGGCATCCGCTGTGTAAAACATATGCTGGATAAGTTGGGAAATTAATAAAAGGGACTAAGCCGAAAAGAAAATGAATTAATGAATTTTAAGGTCAATATTGTTAGCTACAATACGATATCTTGCCTAGTTAACATAATAACCAAGTTAAGCCCTTAAATGTCACTTTAGGGTGAATACTAGTATCTTGAAGAATATCTAGTCTAATATTATGTGCTGTCATCATGGCAAAGAGAAAACAAATCAGTGATTAGAAATGAGTTATTAAAACTATTATGTTTAGAAATGCTATGAAAAAAAATCTCCATTAAGCAGCAATTGAGAAATATTTTTAAAAGAATTAAAGTTTCACAGGAGGGCAAATAACTGACTTCAGCTGCATGTGTGATTTCAGTTCTATATTGACTAATCATGCTAACTTATCATTTTTGCCACAATAAAGCTTCATTTTTTCTTGCTTTCTCAGATGTGGTATTTAAGCTGGATGACGGCACCGTGGAGGCCCATAAACCCCTGCTCATCTCCAGCTGTGATTGGATGGCTGCTATGTTCGGTGGGCCTTTTGTGGAGAGCTGCACTAAAGAGGTGAATAATAATCCTTCATATAAAGGCTGCACTATATTGGAAACAATTTGCGATGTTTAGTTTTTCTGTTATATACATATGAACATAATGTCACAATATGACTTAAGTAACTGTTCGGAAAGAATTCATAGTGTTATATCGATTGGAGTGATTTGTGTATACAAAACAAAATAAAGCACAGAGATAAATAAGAAATAACAGCTTAACAAAGTATTAAAAGTAAGTTTAACAGTATCGAGGTAAAAAAAAACTATATATAGTTCATCTTCATTGTAGAAATATTTAAACCGGAGCACCCGGAGGAAACCCACGCCAACACGGGGAGAACATGCAAACTCCACACAGAAACGCCAACTGACCCAGCCGAGGCTCGAACCAGCGACCTTCTTGCTTTGAGGCGACAGTGCTACCCACTGCGCCACCGCACCGCCCTTAAATGGTTTAAATTCGCTTTAAATCTTACAGTCACAAGCCTTTGTGTAAAAATCTTTCACACAATTATTATAGTTAAACTTACTACAATGTGGGCAGCACGGTGGCGCAGTGGGTAGCACAATCGCCTCACAGCAAGAAGGTCGCTGGTTCGAGCCTCGGCTGGGTCAGTTGGCATTTCTGTGTGGAGTTTGCATGTTCTCCCCATGTTGGCGTGGGTTTCCTCCGGGTGCTCCGGTTTCCCCCACAATTCCAAACACATGCGCTATAGGTGAATTGAGTAAGCTAAATTGTCTATAGTGTATGTGTGTGAATGAGTGTGTATGGATGTTTCCCAGTGATGGGTTGCAGCTGGAAGGGCATCCGCTGCGTAAAACATATGCTGGATAAGTTGGCGGTTCATTCCGCTGTGGCGACCCCAAATTAATAAAGGGACTAAGCCGAAAAGAAAATGAATGAATGAACTTACTACAATGTGACTTTTCCAGATTCGCACACTGCGATATCGATGCTGAAATGATATATTGTGCAGCTCTACTTCATAGACAGCATTTATAAACATATAGATATAAATCATCACAATCGGCTGTCATATTTAGGCCTGGAGGATTCTGGAAAAATATGCGATAAGCCGAATTGTTGTTGAGTACTCTGATAATGATTATGGGTGGTGCAGTACTCTATATATAATATTGAACAATTCGGTACGACCTCCACAGTTCAATATGCATATGGATATAGCGGTTCTTCAGTTTTGCATTAAAAAAACTGTAATTTGCATTTCCTCCATTCCTATAATTACTATAAAATAATTTCTTAAGAGGCAGCATGGTGGTGCAGTGGGTAGCACAATCGCCTCACAGCAAGAAGGTCGCTGGTTCGAGCCCCGGCTGGGTCAGTTGGCATTTCTGTGTGGAGTTTGCATGTTCTTCCCGTGTTGGCGTGGGTTTCCTCCGGGTGCTCCGGTTTCCCCCACAGTCCAAAGACATGCGGTATAGATGAATTGGGTAAGCTTAATTGTCCGTAGTGTATGTGTGTGAATGAGTGTATGGATGTTTCCCATTGATGGGTTGCAGTTGGAAGGGTATCTGCTACGTAAAACATATGCTGGATAAGTTGGCGGTTCATTCCGCTGTGGCGACCCCAGATTAATAATGGGACTAAGCCGAAAAGAAAATGAATGAATGAATAATTTCTTAAGGGGGCTAATAATATTAACCATAGCAGTTTAACATTTTTTAAATGTATTTTGTTTTTATTCCAGCCAAATTAAAACAAATAAGACTTTTTGCAGAAGACAAATATAATAGAAAACCCTGTGAAAAATGTTCTCGCTCTGTTAAACAGCGCGTGGGAAATGTTTAAAGTGCTAATAGTTTAACTGTAATTAATATCTGCAATACATTCATTCATTTATTTTCCTTCGGCTTAGTCCCTTATTTATCAGGGGTCGCCACAGCAGAATGAACCGCCAACTATTCCGGCATTAGTTTTACGCAGCGGATGCCCTTCCAGCCGCAACCCAGTACTGGGAAACACCCATACACTCTCACATTCACACACACACACACACACACACACACACTACGGCCAATTTAGTTAATCTAATTCCCTTATAGCGCATGTGTTTGGACTGTGGGGGAAACCGGAGCACACGGAGGAAACCCACCATGCAAACTCCACACAAAAATCCCAACTGACCCAGCCGGGACCATCGCGCTAATTATATTTTTGTACTGTATGTATTGCATTCTCTAGTGCTT
>CAIGQW010032949.1:1273-11402 GCA_903798125.1 Danio choprae
CACACACACACACACACACACACACACACACACACACACAAGCGAAGTCCTTTAGATTTTGTGCATTTTCTTTTCTCTGCAGTAGTTTGAAGGGCATCGACCTATACACGACATAACAAAGGCCAGAAATCAATAGAAATCTTTTACAGCAGTTCTTAAAATACCCACGAGCTCGTGAAGTTTTGTGAAGGACGCGACACAGAGAGAAGCATATATATACATAACATCAGAAAATAAGAAAGTTTGGCTTCAGACGGAGTCAGAAAAACTCTGACCTTGAATGATTTGCTTTTATTTCATTAATTAATTAATCAATCGCAGTCATTGTAGTTACCAAGTCTCTGCAAACAAATGTAAGAAGATCAAAATAATCCACTGCATGTGTGTGTGTGAGAGAGAGAAATCATGTAAACGTGTTTCTTTTGGTTTCCCGGATCAAACACCGGGACGTGGGTTACCTCGAATAATGCGAGTGTCTTTTAGGAATCAAAGAGGCGGTCTTCGCAAATCTCCAGCGCTGCTTTTGTGGCGCCGCCGAACACCTCGACGTTGGCATCGACCCACGGCACCACGTTGCCAGGCATGTAGGCGGAGCAGTTGGCCATGGCGGAGATGTCTACGGGACGCAGCACTCGGTCCCACATGTTGAAGTGGCTTAACTCTCCTACGAAAGCTTGAGTGGCATCAAATCTGCCGCCTACGATGTCCTGTGGACAAACGACAGCACACGTCACTGAAACAATACTCTAAAATACACAATCGAGTCACGTTTTATACAGTTGAAGTCAGAATTATTTAATTATTAATAATTAAATATTAATTATTAGAGTTATTATTAGAATTATTAATTATAGGTGAATTGGGTAAAGCTAAATTGTCTGTAGTGTGTGTGTGTGAATGGGTGTGTATGGATGTTTCCCAGTGATGGGTTGCACATGGAAGAGCATCTGCTATGTAATACATATGCTGGATAAGTTGGCGGTTCATTCCGCTGTGGCGACCCCAGATTAATAAAGGGACTAAGCCGAAAAGAAAATGAATGAATGAATGAATGAATGGAAACCTGAACAACTAAAATGACACAAATTAAACTTGTAGGTTAAACCGAACAGTCAATCCCTCATCAAACATCACACTAATCAGTCGATTCGTTCATTTATGTAAAATTGTCAGTGTTTTGCAAATCTGTAAGATCCAGACCTCAGCGAACTGCTCCTCTGATGCAAACTGAAGGAAACCCACAGGAAGCACACAAATCCCCTTCATGGAAATAAAGCTGAAGGAAGTTCAGCTGCAAGCTGCTGAATAATAACACATTGGGTGCAATGATACAGACATTTGAAGGAAACCCGCAGTCATACTAATATCCATTTAAAGCCAATTCCTTCACTGACTGATCCTGCACTCTCTAAAAAAACCCTCAAATATCACTCTAAAACCAAACACTATTGGAGAAGCAATTGGTTTTGACGATTATGATTTTAAATCTGTAACCCTAGCATTCAGGGTTATGAATACAGTCGTGAATGAGGGCATAAAGCAAGTTCAGAGCCTTTTCTGACTGTTTTTGTGATGCTATTGACATGAATATGTGTTTGAAATAATAATTCAGACATATGAAGGAAACTCTCTGTCTTTTTAAATATCAATTTAAAGCCAATTCCTTCACTGACTGATCCTGGACGCTAAAAAAACCCCAAATATCACTCTAAAACCAAACACTATTGGAAAAGCAATTGGATTTGACCTAATTTGGGACGATTATGATTTTAAATCTGTAACCCTAGCATTCAGGGTTATGAATACAGTCGTGAATGAGAGCAGAAAGCAAGTTCAGAGCCTTTTCTGACTGTTTTTGAGACATTATTGACATGATTATGTGTTTGAAATAATAATTCAGACATATGAAGGAAACTCTCAGTCTTTATTAATATCAATTTAAAGCCAATTCCTTCACTGACTGATCCTGTACGCTAAAAAAACCAAACAAATATCCCTCTAAAGCCAAGCACTATTGGAAAAGCAATTGGATTTGACCTGATTTGGGACGATTATGATTTAACCAGCATTCCGGGTCATGAATAGTTGTGAATGAGAGCATAAAGAAAGTTCAGACCCTTTTCGGACTGTTTTTGTGATGCTATTGACATAAATATGTGTTTGAAATCTAAAAAACAAAAGCTTTTAAGTGAGAAACATGTTTTATTGGTTTTTTGAGTGGTGACCGGTGACTGACGATAAAAAAACCTGAATTCAATTTGCAAGGAGAGATTAAAAAATGCTTTTAATGCATCGAGTAAATCCTGTCAATTTGCTTTAATACAGAGTCTGTTCCTGTTATTTCGCTGTATATTCGCCTGAAGCTTTGGCAATAGTGTGACTATTTTCATTAGAGAAATAACATATTCAAAATAGCTGCTTTTTTTTAAAGAGTGTGTAGTTTAACTGGTGGAGTACGAGAGCAGTTTGCCAAGGACGCGAGTTCAATCCGTGGGGATCTGATTAAAATGCACACCTTGTACGCGCTGCCAAAAGCAGTAAAAGAAGAACTACTGAATGTGATTAATTCTGTGATGTTGTGCGGTGTTAGTTTGCTGAGTTCGCTCTGTTGATTATCATACGCAGGTTTACTGAACTAAAACTAAACTCAAATTTATAGCAGAATAACAATAATTAAAGAACAAAACAATTAGAAAATGCTAAACTATAATAACATTGCTAACAACATTCTCCTAAATAAGATCTGCAGGCTGTTATATTTACTCAGAAAGTATTAAAATTAGCAACCATTTGGTCAAAGAATTGTGTAAATCTCGTCCCCATTTAAATTGACTAGTAACATTACAAGATACTAGTATTCAGCTTAAAGGGCAATTTAAAGACTTAACTAGGATAATTAGGTTAAGTGATGTTTATTTATAAACTAATCTGGAGAGGATCACGTGCTTATGATTGATCACAGCTCGTCCCGCATTATTCAATTCATGATTCACCAATCAGACGATTCCTAAGCCACTATAAATACCCTAAGCTCCATATCACAGCCATCTTCGTTTTGAAGAATCCCCCCTTCCACCCCTACTCCTCCTTTCCTAGATGGGTGGCACGATGGCTCAGTGGTTAGCACTGTTGCCTCACAGCAAGAACGTCACTGGTTCTAGTCCTTACCAAGCCAGCTGACGTTTCTGTGTGGAGTTTACACGTTCTCCCCGTGCTCACGTGGGTTTCCACCGGGTTCCCCGGTTTCCTCCCACCGTCCAAAAACATGCAACTTAAGTTAATCGACTAACCCAAATCGGCACCATAGACGTGCTGCTAGTAAGTAGTCATCTCAAGAGCGATCACTATCTGTTCATTAGCTACTACAGCAGGGGAGTTCTCCAGATCTACCTGAGCTCAAACTCCCCTCTCGCCCTGCAAACGGGAGGGAGCCCCGGGCTGGAGGATCTATGAGCTCAGGGCTCTCTCCCGGGACAGCATGCCAAACACGCTTTATAACCAATCATCAGCTAAGTGTGAATTAGGCAATCATTGGACAATAGTGGTTTGTTCCTAATTTTTTTTTTAAGAAGGCTAATAATATTGACCTCAGCGGTTTTTACAATTAAAAAATACTTAATTTAAGCCAAATTACAGGAAATAAGAGTTTCTCCAGAGGAAAAATATATAATAATAGGATAATACCGTGAAAACATGTCCTTGCTCGTTAAACATCACTTCAGAAACAATTAAAAAATAATTAAGACTCCACAGTATGCCTAATACTTCATTCATTCATTCATTCATTCATTCATTCATTCACTTTCATTCAGCCTAGTCTCTTTATTCATCAGGGGTCGCCACAGCGGAATGAACCGCCAACTATTCCAGCATATGTTTTACACAGCGGATGCCCTTCCAGCCGCAAGCCAGTACTGGGAAACACCCATACACTCTCATTCACACACTCATACGCTTGGCCAATTTTGTTTACCCAATTCCCCTATAGCGCATGTGTTTGGACTGTGGGGGAAACCGGAGCACCCGGAGGAAACCCACACCAACACGGGGAGAACATGCAAACTCCACACAGAAATGCTAACTGGCCCAGCCGGGACACTGAGCTAATGTCTAGTGTCTTCAATGTCTGGCCAGTGTCCAATGACAACGTCATTTTGATGTCAAATAACGAGGTCATATTTGTTGATATTTGGATGATTTTAGGTTGTGTTGGAAAGTGACCAAAATCCAACATCGAGCCAACATCTTAAACCAACATCATATTGACGTCAAATACTGACATTTATTCGTCAGGTATGGTAACCAAAATCCAACGTCTGATAGACGTCATAGTGGTAACGTCCACACAACATCAAGCTGTAACATCATTAGACGTTGATATTTGGTTGTTTATAGGTTGTGTTAAAAAGTGAAACGTCAACCCGATTTTCATTTCCACCCAAAATCCCCCGACGTTGGGGTACAATGTAAATCTGACGTCATGTTGACGTTCTGTGCACCAACCTGATTTCACCAAGTGGGACATGTTCCTGGATTAACTTCTATGTTGATCCTGGAACAACATTTCAATCAGCCAATCAGAATTAAGGGATACGTTTACCGTTTATGTTAAGTTTAAGCTTATCCAACTATTACTCCCCTCTGATTTTGGGAATAATTTAGAGTTATGGTTGGGTTTAGGGTTAGGGAATAGGTATGGATTGCATTTTCTAATAAAAATGATGTTCCAGGATCAACGTAGATGCTAATACAGAATCGCATCGTACTTGACAAAATCATGACGTGCCGTCCTGTGCCTGCTGGGGGACCATCGAAATTAAGCAAAACCTCTAGCTAATTAACCTGAAGCTTCTTCAAATCAATCAATATAATGCAAAGCCCTATATAAATAAAAGTGACAATGACCTGACCCAGACAAGAGCTATTATTCTATCACTTTGTGCTATTTAGGTCACAGATTGTACCATTAAGCACAGTGAATACGCTCTATTGTTAGACTCTACAGCGTGGGTGAACCAGTGGAACTTTGTACCACAATCTGCTAGAGAATGGGTATCCTTTAAGTCATTTAAGAATACTTTTAAGAAATGGCTTCTTAATAACCAACATTGCTTTTTGATATTGTTGTGGTTGTTCATTTGACTAATGTTTTTAGTTTGAATTTGCATGTTTTTGCTATAGGTCTTTAACTTCTGGCTACGCTGGGTTCCACACAATCGTTTTGTGTTGGGTCAACCGGAAGAAATTAAGTTAACTTATTAGTTTTTACAAATTCAAGCGGATTGAACATACAGCAATTAAGCTGTCCCCCCAAAAACTCAAGAATTGTGTTGCTTCAGCTCATTTTAGGGGCTAATTTGGGCACATTGACGTTCTCTGGGATTAATCATAGATTAATGTACACTGTCCCTTGCTGTGAAAAATACCAAGAAAAATACCGCCAACTATTCCAGCATATGTTTTAGGCAGCGGATGCAACCCAGTACTGGGAAACACCCATACACTCTCACATTCACACACACACATACTCATACACTACGGCTAATTTAGCTCATCAATTCCCCTATAGCGCATGTGTTTGGACTGTGGGGGAAACCGGAGCACCCGGAGGAAACCCACACCAACACGGGGAGAACATGCAAACTCCACACAGAAACGCCAACTGACCCAGCCGGGACTTGAACCAGCGACCTTCTTGCTGTGAGGCCACAGTGCTGACCACTGAGCCACCCTATTCTTTTTCAGTATGAGTTTGAACACTTCTTTGTCGATGGTGTATGCAGTGCTCAATCTTACATTTAGCTGCTCCCACAGTGAACGCAAAAAAAAAAAAAGAGTCTGGGAGTTATTGAGAGGTGACGTCTTCTCATCATCGCGTGTGAAGGCTTATTATTATCTTTGCGCTTTGCTTTCCTCTTGAGGGATCAGCTATTTTACGTCTCGTGCGCTCACCTGCTCTTGGCCCAGGATAATGACTCCTCCAGGTTTAATTGGGTGCCAGGGGGCCAGATTTTCTCCCGTGCCCAGCCGCTCTCCGTCCTGATAGGCCTCCCAGAAGCCGTCTCTGGTTGTCCAGGTGATGCAGATGTGATGCCAACGGCCGTCACTCACCGAGAGGGGAAGCTGAGCCACCTGTGACAGCAAAAAATAAAAGCGTTGGGGGTTATGACTGTGGAAACTCTATAAGAGCAATTCCAGCGTTATGGATGTGCAGTATAACATCAAAACATGAATTCACATAGGAAGTATATGATAACATTATACTGGAACGTCTGATTATACTTTCCCAAACTACTAACCACAGAGATGGGATCAGAAAAACATTCATTCATTTTCTTTTCGGCTTAGTCCCTTTATTAATCAGGGGTCGCCACAGCGGAATGAACCGCCAACTTATCCAGCATATGTATTACGCAGCGGATGCCCTTCCAGCCGCAACCCATCTCTGGGAAACATCCATACACACTCACTCATTCACACACACACACACACACACACACACACACACACACACACACACACACACTACGGACAATTTAGCTTACCGGAGCACCCGGAGGAAACCCACGCAAACACGGGTGAGAACATGCAAACTCCACACAGAAACGCCAACTAACCCAGCCGGGACTCAAACCAGCAATCTTTCTTGCTGTGAGGTGAATGTGCTACCCACTCCGCCACCGTGCTGCCCACCAGAAAAACATTATATATATTTTAAATGAGGGAAATAATCATGCGTTATGGATGTGACCAGAGAAGTCTGCGAGTTTACGATACACAACATACTTTGTAGAAATTTTGTGAATGAAACTGCACAACCCAAAAGAAATAATGCTCACCAACAGGATAACAGTTTCTCGCTATAGAAACAAACAAGATTGACTTTCATTTTATTTAACATTTTTGCATTTATGAGGGAAAAGCTTGGTGATGGATGTGACGGATGTGAAATGGGCACTCGTGTGACTTTGGTAAATCAAATATAATAGTTTAAAAACATTGACAGAGACATTTTTGACACATTTTACAGTACTGTAAAATACAAGCGTAAGCAAACATCGTATAAAGGGTTTCACTATTCGGGTAAAAACGTTATTTTTTGCACGGGAAGGTTGACATTTGCATGGAATTGCTCATAAGCAAATTTTCAATCCCCTTTTTTTCCACAGAAGATTTGCTGCTGTGCACACATCTCGAAGAGTATGAGCTCTTTAAGTAAAGACAGTAAAGAGCTGCAATGAAATCGAGCAATTACTAAAGAAATCTCCACATCTGAAAGCTTCATATAAGGATGAAAGAAGATTTTGCTCATCTTTAAGTTCATTCATTCATTCCTTTTACTTTGGCTTAGTCTCTATTTCAGAGGTTGCCACAGCAGAATGAACCGCCAACTATTCCAGCATATGATGGTACTGGGAAACACCCATATACACTCATTTAGACACAAACGCTCATACACTATGGCTAATTTAGTTCATCAATTCCCCTATAGCGCATGTGTTTGGACTGTGGGGGAAACCGGAGCACCCGGAGGAAACCCACGCCAACACGGGGAGAACATGCAAACTCCACACAGAAACGCCAACCAACCCAGGCAGGACTCGAACCAGCGACCTTCTTGCTGTGAGGCCACAGTGCTGACCACTGAGCCATTGTGTTGCCTCTTAACTTTGGCCAAGTGAGTTCTCCATGCTGACCAACAGAAAGCTGCATGGTTTAAAAGTAAGATCTGAATAAACTCTACTTTGATTTCACTCAAATATTGCTTACACCCAAAAATAAACCCAAATCTTCATGAGTGTCTGTCATCTGTTGAACACAAGCAAAGATACTTTGAATAATGTTGGAAAACGGTAACTATCCACATCCATTGTAGGAGAAAAAAAAATACTATTTAAGTCAACAGTCTTCAATATATTGTCTTTTGTGTTCAACGGAGGATAGAAACGCCAACAGGTTTGGAACAAGCGGAGGGAAAGTAATTGACAAAATGTTCATGATGGGATGTACTCTCTCTATAAAGCAGGATGGAGAGTGTCTCGATGAATCATCGTAACATAAACTCTCCTCTATAAAGTTGTATCTGACGCTTAAAATATTTAATCTCCAAGTCAGACACACATTGAGTTTGACAGCTACTGCATCTTGAGTCCGGGCCAGCATAATAACGTGAGCGCACCTTTAACCATCAAACTGAATACTGAGGAAAGGGATTTATTAAAACTGATAACCATAAAACTCAAATTATTCATTTTATACATGTACACATGCAAACAAATGCACAGCTTTTCAAAATATACTCCATTTGGTAGTGTGTGTGTGTGTGTGTGTGTGTGTGTGTGTGTGTGTGTGTGTGTGCGTGTGCGTGAGTGTGTGTGTGTGCGTGTGCGTGTGCGTGAGCGTGTGCGTGAGTGAGTGTGTGTGTGTGTGTGTGTGTGTGTGATGAATCTTTTGCACATTTAAAAGATTCACCAAAATGTTTTTGTACTTGTTTAAAACTGAGCTGAAGACACATGGGTGTCGACAGGTTTTGCTGTCTTCAGTAGTTTGCTGTATTTGTTCTGAATTCTCAGTTTCTTGGGACCTCAATGGACCTGTTCAGTTTACGTAATGCAAAAACTAAATAAAAGGCATGAGTCCACTGCAAATACAGAGTATATCGTCATTCACAAAACCAAAGGCGCATGCGCAGTACATAATGATGAAATTCACATCACACGCTGTGCACGGACCCTTGCATTTGAGTAAAAACTAATATATTCCAATTCCCCTAATGATCTAAAAAACAATAATAATAATAATAATAATCAAGTGGTTGAATCCACATCACAGTCTTCTGAAGAGAAAAAATGGCTTTATTCATTCATTCATTTTCCTCCGGCTTAGTCTCTTTATTTATCAGGGGTCGCCACAGTGGAATGAACCGCCAACTATTCCAGCATATGTTTTACACAGCGGATGCCCTTCCAGCTGCAGCCCAGTACTGGGAAACACCCATACACACTATAGGCGACACAGTGGCTCAGTGGTTAGCACTGTCACATCATAGTGCGGAACCACCTGGAACCAACCAAATACAACTCCATGCCAAACACATGCGTTATAGGGGAATTGGCTGTAGTCTATGTGTGTGTGTGTGAGAATGTGAGAGTGTATGGGTGTTTCCCAGTACTGGGTTGCAGCTGGAAGGGCATCCGCAGTGTAAAACATATGCTGGATAAGTTGGCGGTTCATTCCACTGTGGCGGCCCCTGATGAATAAAGGGACTAAGCCGAAGGAAAATAAAAATGATTAATACATATTAAACCTCTTTAACATTATTGAAAGTACATCCTGAGTAACTGGTTTGCATTGAGTCACAGTTCAATCTTCAAACATTATCTAGTTGTGAGGTGAACTATCTGCTTTCGCTTTCAGCACGGCACTTAATGTCATGTAAAATGTGTTCAAACTCACATAAGTAGCATTGAATAAAGCCCATAACCAGTACCTGAGGTGATCATGGTCATAGTAGTTTAAGCTGCTGCGATGTCTCTAAAATATAAACTACAGGTGTCGCTGTCGTGGATGGTCAGGACAAAAACTCCTTTTAGCGTGTGTCATAGCGTTGTGTGTAGTTAGGATATGGCGTAAGAATGAAATATCTCCTCATTCAGATTTCATAATGTAATAATATGATGCAGATATACCTTGATGACCAACAGAGACCTGATTCGTTTGAACTGGACTTGTTTTTTGCTGCACTACTGTCTATAAACAAGATGGTCTATAAAGAAGATGGTCAAAATTATTGTCGCCTTGTGCCATTTCAATATGAATCTGCTTTTACGAGGGCGATAAACTTACCAAAGATTTATTATATATTTATTCATTCATTCATTTTCATTTCGGCTTAGTCCCTTTATTAATCTGGGGTCGCCACAGCGGAATGAACCGCCAACTTATCCAGCATATGTTTTACACAGCGGATGCCCTTCCAACTGTAACCCATCACTGGGAAACATCCACACACTCTCATTCACACACATACACTACAGACAATTTAGCTTACCCAATTCCCCTGTACCGCATGTCTTTGGACTTGTGGGGGAAACCGGAGCACCCGGAGGAAACCCACGCCAACACGGGG
>CAIGQW010032957.1:2483-17769 GCA_903798125.1 Danio choprae
TAATCATCACATGTCCTGCACTGTTCGGCCGTGGGGCCGTAATCATCACATGTCCTGCACTGTTCGGCCGCGGGGCCGTAATCATGCTTGCATTGACTTGTATGCAGATTACCTTTAAAAATACTTCATTCTTCATTCGGTGCAAACTCAGCATAAACGTGTCATTATCGCCCCCTGTTGGCACCACAGTGCGGTTTTGTGTTTTCATGTGGACAGAGAGTTGTTTTGAACAAAAGAGGAGGAAGCTGTTGATAAATCAGTGTGTACGTGTGGACACGGCCTCAGGAAGACAGCTGATTTAAGTGACTGTGAACATATCAGAGGGGCTGGTTTACCATGGAGTACTTCCGATCTGCTGATCTTCTGGGATTATTATGCACAACCATCTTTAGTATCTATAGTCAAACTCTACAGTTTAGCTGTGTTCAGTTCAAGTCCTGCTCCAACACACTTACCTGCGGGATTCAAACAAGCCAGTCAGTTTGATCAGGTGTGTTTATTTAGGGTTGGAACTAAACTGTGCAGGGTTTATAGAAAGATTCTGAATAAGAAAATATCATCTGCTGGTGAAAAGGCTTTGTGGAGGCCTGAGGTCAGAGGAGAACGGGCAGAGTGTTCATGTGGCTCAAATAATAGACCCAAGGTCTGCTGAAGAACATCTGTGAACACACAATAGGGCATTTCTGAGATGCAACATTTTATAGAGGTCAAAATAGACCAAATGTCAAATATGTCAAAATATAAATGAGTTCAAAAATGGGGACAGTGCAGTTTGCATAGATCTATTCTGTATTAAAACCGCTCCAGTTGGGGACAAGACAACAAAAATTGGGACTGTCCCCAAAAAACACAGAATACAGTGCATCACACATCCAGTCATCTGTAGCGTATCTGCCTGTTCCACACTCTCTGGCCAGCAGGTGGTGTTGTGAGCAAACAAACCCTTTTGTGAACCACTTCAATCTTCATAAATCTTCATCACTACCAAATGTGTCGTCTATTAACAAAATAAACAAAAGGTAACATAACCCCACGAGGGAGGAAACCATAGCTAGCATAACTGTAAAGCATAAAATAAAATAAACACAAGGCAACAAACAGGAAACCAGAACACCAGGAAACAAACCGACACGAAACAGAGCCCACGAGGAACTTCAACACACAACACTAAAGAGGAATAATGAGGCCAACAGCTGAAATCACAAGCACAACGGGCACCGCCACCGGGACTACCACTAGTACACCTTTGGCATGTACTGCACCATGTGCACAATGAAACATTCATCTGGCAGCCAAAAACACGCTCACTTCAAGCTTCACAGGACTCTACGTATTGCTTTATTTTAATCCTTAATGCCACTTTGCAACATGGCAGAAACCATTTGAATATATGTATTTATAGTATATAATGTGCGGCGCGCTGTATTCCTGAAACATTATGAAGGATTTCTCTCCCAGGAGCAGGACTTCTGTTATATCTGTATTTACTTCAGACTCTGTGAGCGTATCGTCTTTCAGCTGGCCTGAGTTTCTCCTGCACGCTCGAGCTCGGCTCATCTAAACAAACACTTTCTGGTCTTTACTGACGGGTCTGTTCACTTAGACATGCTGTTCTCGGTTTGGGTTTGCTTCTAGACTGATTCATTTCATCTATTGCAGATTATTTGGCTTGTTTTAAGGAAAAACTCACTTTATTTTGGCTTATTATTACTAAAACAAGACTAGAAATGCTTCTTGATTTAGTCTACATGAGAAAAGCATTGTCTGCAGTGTGATCGTCATATGGAGCTCCTCAAAGCTCGCTGTGCTGCAAATCTGCATGATTTATCTAGCTTTCCTTTCACTTAATAAAGGAAAGACAAACAAATGCTGCATGTTTCTTCTCTTTTCTGACCCGCAAAAGCACACTTAACCCATTTTATCATGTTTCTTAAAGACAACATTAGATTTGTGTCTGAAAGGTAAAAGAACAGTAATTGCTTTGTTGAAACACAATCCCTATGTAGTCACCATGCTACTGACTCCTTCACTTAAAAGAGGAAAACATGGAGGTTTATTTCCCTACAATCCTCGAAGCAGACTGAGACTGAAAGCAGCGACGCCGCTAATTATTCAGTCTGTGTTTTGTGCAGTGTCAAACGGCCGTGCGCTAATGTAGAGGTACCTCCAGGACATTCAGCGGCTGAAATAAGTATTGGGAAATCTCCATACATGTTTGATCCACAGTTACTTTGCTGACTGTAAAACAATAAATACATAAATGATGATATTTTCCAGCACAATCTGCTATTTAAATGCACTGAAAAAAGTCCAAATATCTAAAAACTCATAAATCAAGAAGCATTTTCTAGAAAAGATTAATAAATAAATAAATGTCCAAATAAACGTCCTTAATTCTTCTTAAAACAAGCTAAATAATATGTTTGTTAAAGCGACATTCACCTTCAGCTAGCTTATCTACAGTACTACTAAACACATTTGATATCAATGAAGCCCTGGTAAACCTCACATGACATATGTTATTTATCAACACATCGTGGACTAATGTGTAGAGACGTGAACTCTCCTGCCATCATGTGGATCCTCTTGCATGTGTGTTCAGGTCTTCAGTGGTAAAGATGGAGGTTAATGATTGAGCCGCTGACTGGGGATTGAGGTATTTATTAGCATTGGTCATTTACTGCTCTGAATAGTAAAAAGTACCATTAGTTCTTTAAATAATTGATCATTTCAGCTGTATTTTCCAGAGTTCTTCTAGCAATCACAGCCTGTTTTCAGCGCAGGATCAGGAGCTTTTAAAACATCCACAAAACCGAGCCTTTTAAGCCGAAGCAACACATTCAGACATTCCCAACACACCATTATTCCCCATATAACTCTCCTCACATACAGGGGTGAGAGCCGGCGTTTGGCCCTCGCTGATGTCTGATTGTTTTGCATGAGAACACTTGTTCACACAGGCCTCTGTACAGTAGTTTTGTATGTCGTTGTCTCTCCTAATAAAAACCTTCATTTAAACGTTGCGCAGTGTTTACTTGTGTGATCTTTGGCTGATGTTTACATTAGTTTGATGATCTGAAACATCTACTGTACACTCCTTTATTGTGTAATTTGGGACAGCATATGCTTTTACATGTACAAGTGGAAATCTCCTGACTCAATTAATATATTTAAAAACCCTAACGCTATCCTTAAATTCAGGACAGGCTCATTCTGCAAGCGCAGCCCTGTGCACGTTTCTGGAGGCCGTGAATTATGTGGCCAGAGGTACGTATGGCTGCATTTCATGTTTTAAAGGAACGCTACGGGGCGGTATGACGCCTTTCGTTTGCGCGCTTACCAGCTGACCGCTTACCTCCGTATGGACGGCTCTCCGATGTAACCAGTTTGTCCCGTTAGCTCAACACGTACGTCGGCGGACTTGAGACGAAGAGAGGAGCTGACCGCGATGACGGGGTTTGAGTCCAGTGATGAACGGTTTCAGAAAGCAGGTAAGACAAAAACAGAAGACAAAAAATAACAAGTAAATAACAGGGTGAGCATGTGGTAAAGTCTGGAAACCTGGTAAAATCAGACGAGGGCTTTTCTTTCCTGGATTGCTTCTGAAAACTGTTGGTTGGGTTTAGGGAAGCGGGTGGGCGGATCAATCAATACAATCGGTTGAGTTTAGGGAAGGAGGAGGGTGGGTCAGTCAGTCAGTCAGTCAACAGCGGCCTCTGGTGGGTTCACGTGAGAACAGCAGGCGCGAACGGCACTCGCGAGAGAAGTTTGAGATCTTAAACAGCAACGGCCTCTGGAGGATTCGAGAAAACCAAAACTGCAAAGAAACACACCTCCCGGGACGTGCTTCGCGCTCTCCAGAAAGGTGTCCACAGGTACGGGTCAGAATCAGCCTGGGTTGTTTCAATTTGTAACTTGACATCATTTCTAAATGTGTTTGACATCTGATGTCTGAATGTAATGAAGAGCTGAGTGGCTTTACCTCTTCTGACTGCTAACAGCATTAGCATCCCTCAGTTCCTCTGTTATCTTAAGGTGTATTAGCATGACAGGCCGTGGCTGGGGCAGGAGTGTGTGAGGGGCACAGATCAGTCTGCTGCTCTGTGTGTGTGTGTGTGTGTGTGTGTGTGTGTGTGTGTGTGTGTGTGTGCGTGTGTGTGTGCATGTGTGTGTGTGCTTGCACGTGCAGCTGGTCTGTAAATGTGTCCAGATTTCTGCATGTATAAAGGCTGATCTGCAGCTACAGCTCATGCCAGCAGACACATGTGTTCACAGGCATGGGAAACACACAAACCTGCATTGAGCAGCAGATGTCTGAGACGGACACACTGTTTATACTCATGTTTGGTGGAGGCACTCTTTAAACACTCAACACACTGACAAACGAGACCTTCATTCATGTCTGATAGTCTGTGGATGCAAAGGCTGAATTAGCATCCCGGAGAAAACAGTCTAACACATATAAACATGCTCAAAAATCATATATGTGTTTGTGTGTATATATATATATATATATATACCCACACGGAAAGAACCTATATAAACATATATGTGCATATAATATATGAAAGCGGCCAATTTTATATGTCACATATATTAAAAACCTATATTAAAACATATATGTTTATATTGGTTCTTTCCGTGTGGGCTCTCACTTATTTGCCATAGTTAAATTCCATAACATGCCAATTACATGTGATACCAGTTTCAAGTGTTCGCACATACATACGTTATCTTAGTTATTGCCTTGATAATACAAAATATGAGCTGGGCATCATCTATGACAATTGCCAAAGTGAGATATGAGCTATATAGGAGACATATCTGGTATGTACATATAGGGCTTATATGTGGATATAAAGAAGCAATACAGGAGACCTATATGGCCTGTATATTCACAGATTTGCACCTCAATTTTGCTTATATGTGGCTTATATACGTATATATGCAGCGTATATATTATCATATATGTGCTTATATGCTGCATATAGGTTCTTTCCATGTGGGTACACACCTTACATGAAATGGTGTTCAAACTGGGAGCGTCTAACACCGAATGAAGCACATATTCAGTACCTGATGTGATCTTTGTCATATTAGATTATGCCGGTGATTTGCTGTGATGTCGCAGAAATAGAAATGGTGTCACTGTCGCAGATGGTTAGGTGATGTTCCAGCACCACGTGTAGACACGGTGTAAGACTCGAAATAGTCTAGCTCCTGTTTATCTAGCCAACCTTCTGTCTTTCTACAATCCATCCGATCTTCAAGAGTCAGAGCTAAAGGAGGTTGAGTGTTTTCATATATAGTGGGATGAGCAAAATAAACTTATTTTAAAGGAAAAAACAAGATACTTTGCTTGTTTAATAAAACAAAAACTAGAATTTGTAGGTAATATTTCTAAAAACAAGACAACAAGCTTTCCTATGAGCAGAGTAAAGTGATGTGGAGTAAGTGATGAACTGTGCCTTTAATGTTCTGCATCTGCTTCAGGCTCAATAGTGAAGCGAGGCACAGTGTTTCCCTCACAGTGGACCCGACAGAAGACGTCTTAATACCGCAGTAAAATCTCAGACAAACAGAGATGGCACTGCATGGGCACACATGTGTGAGCCGCACAATCACAAACCCACTGCCCAAATGTCACTCAAGGCTTTCCTGCTGTGTTTAATAAGCAGATAAAGAGCTCTTTATGAGCGGCGGTGTGTGAGCGATGGTGTGTGTGTGTGTGCGTGTGTGTGTGAGTGTGTGTCAGGCTGAATGCGCTGCAGCTGGGCTCGGGGACGGCGGCACCAGGACACACACTCGCCACAGAAAGGCCATCTTTGTTGGGCACAGGTGCTGCTCTTCCTGTGTGCGATTGTGTGGCTGATGTTTTATGCATGCAGCGTACGGTTAAAATCATCAGCTTCCCATCGAACGCCAGAAGCAGAGAGAAAAACACTGAGATATTTCAAAAGAGCTACAAAATAAACCATTGTCACAGCATTCACACCACGCATGAAACACACACACACACACACACACACACATGCACACGCACACGCACACACACACACACATACACACACACAGCAAAAATGCAAGAGTTTTTGTCTTGTTTCTAGTCCAAATATCTACACATTCTTAAATCAAGACCATTAAACAAGCTAAATAATCTGTAGAGGCATCTGGATGGGCGTCCTCGTGTGGAAATAGTTGTTGCTGTTCATAGTTTATTTGAACAAGAGATATTAATGTCAATGTGATCTTTCAGGTATATCCTGTCCTCCAGTTATGTGATGCGTTGTGTATATGCTTTATTAAAAAGAGGAGTCTTTATTGCAGTAATGCTCTGTTGGCTGGTTGTCCTGCATCCTCTATTAATAAACATCAGTGCACAATGCAGCTGCCAGAGTTCTTACTAGGTGTAGGAAATACGAGAGTATCACCCTGATTTTATCCTCCTTACACTAACTACATGCAACGAGACAAGATTCTGTCTGCACTAAACACAACACGACAGAAACATTTCTAAAGTTGAATATTTTGACCGCGTCACTGTCGCGGATGGGTAGGATGGGTAATTTTAACATGAGAAAGATAGCTTTATATCAAGATCAGCTTTATATATAGTTTAGCTCCACATCTAACCAACCTTCTGTCTTTGAATAGCAAAGTCCACTAAAGGAGGTCGAGCGTTTTCATATATGAATAAACTTATCTCAAAGCAAAACTAAGATAATATGTTCTTGTTTTACTAGAAAACTCACTTAATTTTGGCACAAAACACAAAATAATTCAGTGTATTGGCAGGTTTACAGCTCGCCGTGGCACTGCGCAGCCGACGCTAACGGTGACCTGCGTCTGAATGAGCCTTTCTCTCAGCACTGTAGATGTCTATCATAGCTCTACGCTCCAACAAAGGTGCCCTGAATGTGGTTTTGTCAAGCTTTTGTGACCCTTCTTAGTAAGGAATTGATACTTCCTTCAGCATACGTGTGAATAGTGCAGCAGAAACAGCCTCTGCTCCCATGAGAAGATGCCTTTGCTGGTAATTACAGAGGGATTACAATAAGCCTCATGTGTGAGCGTAACCTCCCCGAGCCTTTGTTCTCTAACATGGGATGAACTCAATACAATTAAGCCATTTTGTTTCACCCTATGAGTCCTCATTAGCATTATCTCCTCTAGCGGAGCTGCTAAGTTCTCACCGCTCTCCGAGTTGCCATGGTTTCCGCAACCACTGGGAGTCTCTGACCAGACGATCTGGAGTCAGCAGAGCTGCGGCTGCACACTGTCCTCCAGCCAGGGGCGACTCTGTGCATTTAACCCTCCTGTTGACTTATGGGTCAACAATGACCAGGGAAGCATTTTAACAGCAGGAATAAAAGTAAGCAGTGTAGTTTTAAAAGTTTGCTGACTTTCCTTACAATGACTCCAACATTAGAAGAAAACAATCGTTTCATGAAGGCTGCACACATTTAGGGTACAGCGGAGGTTTTACACCACAAAGACTACTGACACACACACTCCACTCCAACACACACTAGGACTAATCTGCTGCTGCTACTGTTATGAACACTGTCGTGCTAAACACTCTTTACACCTCTGCAAGTACATGTATCATTATGAAATACCCCCTTTGCTGTAGTGAGAGAGGAGTTGTCCACTGAGTGAACACTGCTGTATTCCTGCACACTGATGAGGGAACACCCAAACATTCACAGTGTGTGAAGAAGATGAACTTGTTTCTTTGTGGATTTGAGGAAATTAAATTGATCTGCTTTATTTTAGAGGTTTAGTAAAGATCATTACTGACCTGAATACCGCACGGTGGAGACAGAACTATAGACAACAGGAGGGTTAACAAGCAAATACAAAAGCAACTCGTAAAGTTTTCATGAATCTCCTCATTATACAGTAAGGCCACACTCTTACAGCTTCTTAGATTCTTTGGATGGTCAGACCTGACCTCAGCTGAACTCTCTATAGTTTAGCATAGTTTCACCTTTTAGGTGTGTTTACATGACAATAGTGTGTGTTGGGGACTGAGAATGGATCAATCTGAAAACAGGTTGCAAAGAAAATGGCGCCATTGTCATGTACATGTAAACACAAACACACAACATTATACACGTGCACGGTATGTGTTTAAGGGAGTGTAGATTACAGGCAAACATACACATACACAACAATGGCGAAGTATGTGCAGTGTTATTGATGATCAAGTGCTTGCTAACGCTTCATCATAAGCAGAGACGCATCTTCTACACACGGCAGAATCTACAAACAAATTCTACAGCACATCATCACTTGCCTGCAGGTACAGTTTACTAACAAGACGACAGTGCCGAATACTGCTCCATCTTTGCACAGATCGCGGTAAAACATTGTGTGAAAGTGGAAGAATTTAAAATGCAAAGGAAAACCTCTTCTGATTGTGGCTACATCCTGTAACCGTAGCTTAAATCTGCAGTTCATTTGCTCGGCCTTTCCCAATTAGCACCCTACACAGCAAAAAGGAGAATGATTGACAGGAACTCTGGGACCTTGCAGATGTCCAACTCCTTTCCCAGATGCCCACTCTGTCCAGCCGGACTGTGGACACTACGTTGTCCATTAGCATCCACAATGGCCAAGTCTGAATCCGTCATGTACTGTATAAGTGGAGAGCTGCAGATTCTAAGGCACAAACCCATTCAGACACATTACTGGAGGATATCTGAGATCTGTTTGACTTTTGACACCTTTTTGGGAAAAATGGATGGTGAACGGCACACAAATTAATAAAGAAGAATTATAGGCAGAGAGCTTGGCTCTCACTACATTAGTGTCCTCTGAGTTGTGAAGGAGATATGGAGTTACTGACGATTGTGGAGGTGATGTGTGTTACTGATGATTGTGGAGGAGATGTGTGTTACTGATGATTGTGGAGGAGATGTGTGTTACTGATGA
Source organism: Danio choprae (assembly GCA_903798125.1). Taxonomy (NCBI): domain Eukaryota; kingdom Metazoa; phylum Chordata; class Actinopteri; order Cypriniformes; family Danionidae; genus Danio; species Danio choprae. The sequence goes on from CAIGQW010032957.1 coordinate 11,421, forward strand.
TTGTGGAGGAGATGTGTGTTACTGATGATTGTGGAGGTGATGTGTGTTACTGATGATTGTGGAGCAGATGTGTGTTACTTATGGTTGTGGAGGTGATGTGTGTTACTGATGATTGTGGAGGAGATGTGTGTTACTGATGGTTGTGGAGGTGATGTGTGTTACTGATGATTGTGGAGGTGATGTGTGTTACTGATGATTGTGGAGGTGATGTGTGTTAATGATGATTGTGGAGGTGATGTGTGTTAATCATGATTGTGGAGGTGATGTGTGTTACTGATGATTGTGGAGGAGATGTGTGTTACTTATGGTTGTGGAGGAGATGTGTGTTATTGATGACATGGTCAGCATGGCGTCCTGACCGTGAGAGGATCTGCAGCCTGAGGGAGAGTCTCTGCAGCAGTGGGAGGCCAGTAAGAACATTAGCCATTAAAGAGATCTCTTTGAACACTGTCTGGAGACCCAGGATCAGCCGGAGCTCAGCAGCATGAGGTCTGTAGGATGAGCCCTACAGGTTTTTCTGGAGCCATGCTGAACTGCTGGAGGGAGAAACACTGCACGCTCTATTAGCACATTCATTTAGACGGGTTACAAATGTGCAACTAGATAGTAATTCTGCCACTGCTTAGACTTTACATGAAATACAGCACAATGAGTCGTCTTTATGAAATTGCTGTCAGTGATACCGCTCTCAGGCACACATAGACTTGAAACTTCAGTAATTTTACATGGAAAAAACAATATGGTGGTTATCTGTATTTGTAAACAAATTCTTCTGTGTGTATATATGTATGTATCCAAAATTATACACTATAGGTAAACTGGTGGGGGCGTTTCCCAGTGCTGGGTTGCAGCTGGAAGGCTAAAATAAAACATATGCCAGAGTAATAGGCATTTCATTCTGCTGTGGCGACTGCTGATGGATCAGGGACTAAGCTGAAGGATAGTAAGTGAGTGAGTTAATTATATAGAACCTACCAAGAACCCGAGATGGTTCAACAGGGCTTCTTTGTGGTAGATTCCAATGCTTTATAGGTACTGCAGCTGTAAAAGGAAAAACACTGTTGCAGTGTTACAGTGCAGGGGCAGACAGGTGCCAATATCAGCATGCGTGCTGCCATCTCCAATAATGGTGTCCTTTACCACATACTGTACTATTGACCTGAACAGCTCAGAACGCCTCTTCACATTTCTGCATGTGCTGAATGAAAGACTGGCTCCTTCTTTAGAGTGAAGTGAGGCCTGACATGACCCTAAAGCTCATCTCACCTTGTTCTCATCTCATGTGACCGTGCAGTTCCTCTCTGTTTTCAGCTTTCTTCAAAATATCGTCTTTAGTGTTCAACACCAGAAAGAAACTCATAAATGTTTAAAACCACTGGATAGAGAGTAAAGAGCGAGTACATGTTCAGTATTTGATGAACTGTCCCTTTAGCCAGTGTTCAGTGGCAGTGCTGTGGACTGATGTCAGACGGTAATAAAAGCCTGTGGTAGAGATCTGAGTCTCTGTCTGGACAGGTCTGAGGTCAGTGTAGTAATGAGTGAATCTGCTGCTGATAGAGCTGCTGGGTGCTGCTTTATAACTCTGAGAACATTATAGCTGTAAGATCTCCTGCTGACCTCATAAAGCTCCAGCATCTGTGGGCACTGCAGGACTGATGGACCCCCGGAGCAGAAGTCATGACCTATAACCCTACGCCATGCTGCTTTAGGAGCTAGCAGCTAACTTCTGTGACCCGCAGACGTGAGGACAGCATTAAACAGGACAGCAGGATGAAGCTGGATGTGGAAACGCCTGGAGCTGCAGATCTCCTGAGGGTAAGCAGCTCCTGATCCGTCACAGAGATCTGGCGGATACAGGACATTATCTGGAGATTATCTGGAGAGAGGTCTGATCAGGGTGCATTCACACTTACACGAGCTCTGCTGATAAACACAGATCGTCCACAAACACTACTGACACACTGAAGGCAAAGCAAACATTCACCACACAAGGTAAACTGGGCTGCCTTTCACACTGGTCAAAAATGAAATGGGTTGAATGGTTTCAAAAACGGGTCACGTGTTTACCTTAAGATGTCACTGTTCTTCTCTCAGCCATCATCATTGTGTTTATGGGTACACTCGAGCAGCGCAACACATTTATAAGCCTGCCTACTACAGCGCCGGGGTGTTCACTGCACACTGTCACTCACAGTTTTCCTATTTATTTCTGCCCTCAAACAAAGAACAACAAATGATTTATTTTTTTGTCTGTGTAACAAAGGTACAATGTGGAGATTTTGGTACTATAAAGCATTGGTGTATGATTATAAATAGATGAAACATAAAATTATGACATTTCTTTAACGTTCCTTTCATATTATTAACAGCAGAACTCCTACAATCTCAGGCTGTTTTATTTAAACTGTATATATTATGGTTTTCACAGTGTAGTTCAGCCCTTCATCGCCTCCACTGGCGTTCATCCTGTTTCCATTCAGCTCCTGTTTGTCTGTCATGTTTGAGAGTGAGTGATTTACTGTGTTTGAGATGTTTGTGACGCTGCGTTCCTCAGTCTATCAGATGCGGATGGAAACTTCAGCACAATGACACACTGTGATGACAGAAAGGTGCAGAAGGAATGTGCAATGATCTCAGACAAACACAGCAGGAATGCATGAGACATATCAGCCTCGACAATCAGATTCCTGCTGTAGTGTCTGCATTAATGCTTCCTGCTGAGGGAACTGTGAATGAGCAGCACATCCACATGACGGTTGAGTAAATCTCACAGTGGTTTATTCACCGACAGCACGATGAGCCAGCATTCCTCAGTTCTCTTTCTCTTTTTCTCAGTCATCTTTCAGCTGTTTCTCTGCATCAGCGAGAGTGTCTCCAATGACACATGAAGCCCACTGATGGACATGTGTCTGTCAGTACAGCTTTATTACAGCTGGGGTCAGAGGTCACACTGCCAGCCAGATGACGCTGCAATATAAGGGCAGATAACCGCAGGCTCGTAGTGCTGTCGTGTAATTATCACATTAGTTCTTGAGGAGATGGAGGGTTTGTGTTTCATGATCTCATTGTGACCTGAACAATGCCCACCATTGGTTTCAGGTGAACTGATAGTGTCTCCTGGAGGAGCTGAGAGATCTCCATGCTGGAAACTGGGGATCATGGCTGGCATCAGGAAAATGAGCAGGATTATTGTGTTTCTGCTACTGAAAAGCTCTATCAAATAACAGAATGTGGGAAAAAGGTATTTTGATTGAACTGCTAAGTATTGATGGTTGGCCTCTTTATACTCACTTGCTATCCGTCAGCTTAGTCCCTGATTCATCAGGGGTCTCCACAATGGAATGAACCACCAATAACTCTGGCATATGTATTATGTGGCAGATGCCTTTAAGCTTACTGCAGTGCCGGGGTGTCAGAAAGTTTAAAAGCAGTATACCGTCACTTGCCCTTAAACAAAGAACGAAACAGAAAAGGTAAACCAGGGCTGATCATTCCCTGTTCCTCGCTGGTGCAATGATCTTCCCATTCCCAAACAGACGGCAGATTCACTCCAACCACAACTAAAACCCATCTTTTCTGAGATCACCTGAAGCCCAGTGAATAAAACCAGGAGCCCTCTTCTCTACCACCCTCCCCCATTAAACTACAGGTGAGTGAGCATTACAAACCACCTGCAGAACCACTCCTCTCTAGTTCTCCTCTGGGCAGAGTTGCAGACGTCGAAGAGTTTGAGAATGATGAGTGTTCATCATGGTGGAAGTGCAGGTCCAAATATTCCCTAAAACAGTATTTAGACAGGGAGACCATGTGGAGCTGTGTTGAGTTCATCCTTCATGCATGACCAGCATCTGTTCTGAATACAGACTGGATCCAAGATTATGTGAACCTCGGATGAGGGAAAACACACAGACTAACATGAGCGTAGATGCCGTTCTTATTGCAGTGTCTTTTGCAAAGTTAGCTATAAACTGACTGAGAGTGCCGATATGAGAAGGATCTATTACCTGTAGTTGATTTTGATATTCTAGGAATAATCAGATGTCCAGAATTAATTGAGCGTAGCTCCTCAAAACCTGGAGCTCAGCCAATCAGGGCTTTATAGGAAGTCAGTAAGATTTGAACATTTACAATGCAGTGTTGACAGAACTAGTTCTGCTTGTTTTTACTTGTGGTTTGGCACTCTAGCGGCTGCATTTTGATTGGGAACTTTATTAAGGGTCATACTGTTAATAATAAAGAGGATTGTGCAGGGAAGCCATAGGAAAACCATTCAGCTTCTCCAAAGATCAACAACAAACAACGGTTTGTACAGTGGAGGTATGTTGGTGCATGTTTTAATGGGTTCTCAGTAAACTGTATAAATCAGTGTGATGCAGACTAGAGTTACTACTAGACAACTGGAGAAATACAATAGAGAATGGAGAAATTCTGTCATACAGCGCTGCAAAAAGGGGCAGGATTAAACAAGATGGTTAGACATAAAAAAGCGAGCGATTGGTCCATATTTTACACTTCTGTACAGAGAGGTCATGTTTTGATCTTCTATTGGTCTCACACAATCACTTGACTAGACAGAGATGTGAAGAAATTTTGCACAGTGTTGGCCACTACTGGAGAGACTGTGTTCAGTGATAAAGTACAGTAAGAGTGGTCCAGACCAACCTTATGAAGCTATGACTTACAGAGGGTGTACTTAACTATGATCCTCATGGGGATTACATATTGATGGTACAGTACAGCTTAAGAAAGACAGACCTAAGAAGGTTTTGGGAAACGCAGCTCAGGTCCGCTTGCTGTCCAGCTCTGTGTGGCGTTTATATTTAACACACACAGAAGTGAGAGGTTTGGCCTCACTCCCACTATCAGCAGTTTCAGTCAGTCTCATTAACTGAGATGCAGTGGCTGAAAGTGTTATTTGACATTCCAGCACTATCAGTTTGGCAGAATAACATGTTTGCTCTGAAGTCGACTGCCGATACATCAGCATCAGTCAATAAACTACTACTTCCTCAATTCTGGACTGATGTTTAACAAAAAGCTGATTTTCAGCATCCACTATATACCCTGCACAAATGTGTTTAATCAAGAGGCATTTTACTGACAAGCAGTAAATATAGTGCTGTGTTCACACATAATGAGTCAGAATGAAGAGAGTTCCTCCTTAATCGAGCAGAATCATCAGCCAATGGGGAAGCAGAATCATCAGCCAATGGGGGAACCAGAATAATCAGCCAATGGGGGAAGCAGAATCATCAGCCAATGGGGGAAGCAGAATCATCAGCCAATGGGGGAAGCAGAATCATCAGCCAATGGGGAAGCAGAATCATCAGCCAATGGGGAAGCAGAATCATGGTTTTGCTTTGAAATAGTCATTATATAATAACCATTATAACCATTCCCAAAGCATGAGACATTTCTGCAGAAACCTTTTTAAGAATGTAAGTAATTATATTATTTATAGAATAGTCAGCTTTATTAAGTATTTTGGGCCTCACGGTGGCGCAGTGGGTAGTACGATCGCCTCACAGCGAGAAGGTCACTGGTTTGAGTCTCGGCTGGGTCAGTTGGTGTTTCTGTGTGGAGTTTGCATGTTCTCCCCGTGTTGGTGTGGGTTTCCTCCGGGTGCTCCGGTTTCCCCCACAGTCCAAACACATGCGCTATAGGGGAATTGGGTAGGCTAAATTGTCCGTAGTGTATAAGTGTGTATGGATGTTTCCCAGTGATGGGTTGCAGCTGGAAGGGCATCCGCTGTGTAAAACATATGCTGGATAAGTTGGCGGTTCATTCCGCTGTGGCGACCCCAGATTAATAAAGGGACTAAGCCGAAATGAAAATGAATGAATGAATGAAGCATGTTCTCATTGACACTAGAGAGGGTTAATGGGACACTCCTGAGTCAACGAAGCTCGTAAAGACAAACCTGGTTAATGTTTTGCCCGTTTCACACAGGGGTCATAATTTGTGGCTAATCTCAGCAAGTTAATTAAAAATAAATTAATTAAATAAATAAACATATATATATATTATACCTCTGGCAAACTCTGACTTAAATGTTTGTTCAAAGGTAAATAAAAGCTGAGAAATATATTTGTCCACAGTGACGCCTGTTGCACAGTGTTATTATCTTTCATGATAAGTCTGTGTCATTTCTGGTCAAAAACTCTTGCTGGTTGAATAAAAATTAACTTTAAGTCTGAAGTTGCCAGAAGTATGAATTATTCAGGTATAACAATCTTAAAGAGCACATTATTAGCTGTAAAATGAAGAGTGTGTTCCCAGGCAAGTGTATTTATTTAGCTTGTGTTGATTAGCATGGACTTGTCAATGTGTGTGTGTGTGTGTGTGTGTG
>CAIGQW010032958.1:0-10977 GCA_903798125.1 Danio choprae
CACACACACACACACACACACACACACACACACACACACACACACACACACACACACACACACACACACACACACACACACACACACACACACACACACACACACACACACACACACACACACACACAAATTAACTCATCTGACAGTTCAAAAATATGGAAGCGGGGGCAGCAAGTCGTTGAATATCTGCACTACATAATTTAACAAATAATTTTTTTTAAATTTGAAAAAAAAAAAAAGACTGCATATGTTCCACACACAAAAAAACTTGCCAAATTATCTGGTGGATGATTATTTACTTTTCCATTAAAGGAAAAAAAAAACATTATGAATAAGCCAGCTTTGATGCTATCAGTAAATTAGTGTGCTCAAAAAAAAAATCATATTTTGAAGATATATGTATAAAAAAAAGTCCTGTTCCTATGGGAAAAAAAATAGAAATTTGTATTGGAACTGGTCATTAAAAAATCTAAATCTGTGCATCTCTACATTTAGTACACTAACGCATTTTTTAATAATGTTCAAATGTTTTAAATATTTGAATAGTTAAAATGTTGTGCAGTGTGCAACGTTTCTGATTTTTGATTGTGTACACGTATACACCTCTTTTTACTTGTACATGATAATTTGTGTTTTTTAATTTGGTTATTTGTGGAGTTTATGGTCATGTCCACACGTACACGTTTTTTTAAATCTCAGTGGACATGGGACACATGTTAACACAAAAGAAGTACAGGCAACCATCCACACTTACATGTGCCTTCAGATTTGTTTTTTGCACTACTTGGTTTGTCCACAAGGTGTCGAGACTGAACTAGGTCATACGTTTCACATTCAGAATAAAATAAAATAAAATACAAAACTGAGACGCATCAAGATCAACAACATACTTATGTGGTAAAACTCAATAGTCATTTGTCTTTCATGTGTGTGAAGGAACAGGTATACAACAAGTCTATTTTAAATATTTACATATTTATTATTACTGTTTATAATTTTTGGAGAGAAAAAGCACAGACACTAGACAAGGATGATTTTTTTTTGTTTAACATATTTAGTTTAATGAGTGTGTATTTGCTAAACATGGACTCAGCATTCGACTATCCTCTGTTCGTTTTTTTTTTTACTTTCTTTACAGCTATCAACTGGAAAGTACATTATGTTGTCCAACAGCTGCAATATTTGTCAAACTGTAGTGAGCTTATTCCTCTGTTTGTCATGTGGGCGGAATAATACACTAGGGTGAATAGGCTGTACGAGTGCTGATATTGCAGAATGTTGCACAGCTATCAGCCAATTAGATTCTAGAACCAGACATAACTGTTGTATAAATATAGATATATTATGTTTTTTTTTGCATTATGCATTTATAATAATGATTAACAATCTATCCTATTACTGGGGAGGATAAATTGCTAATAGTGGATCTATCTGTTTGTGTTGTGTGAAAGAAAGAGCTTCTACTATTAATGTGAGAGTGAGTTACTAATAGAGATTTTTTTTCACTTTGGGGTGAACCTTTCCTTTAATCCTAAAAGAGACCTGGACTCTGTGAAAATGTGCTTGGGTGTAATGCGCTCTCTCATATAAAGGTGAGCTCCTCTCCAGAAAGATGACAGGTGTGAAATTACTATAGGAAATGCCGTAAACCGCCGTCATTTCCCCTCATTCATTTACATGCCCTCGCCAGCATCAGATCACCAGAGCTCAGATAGTTAACATGCTAGGGTTTGATATGCATGACAGAGATTGCTGGTGAATCTGCAACATTTTTAAAAAGCCAGGAAAAAAAACATTGACATTTGCTCCTTTTTGTGTATTCTTCTGACTTAACCTCTGCCTATAAATGCCCCTTAATCTCTAGTACAGTGTTATATGTACAATATGAATATATTGCTACTTCAGGACTTTATATTATTTTGTCATCAAGCATAAAATGACAATTTCTTGATTTTACATGCTTTAATCTGTAGGTGGTGAAAAATATGTATTTTAGAAGTCATTAAATATCCTTTTGTACAAAGCAGGGTTCAAATTTAATTTTCTTGGCAAGTGCCAGACCATTGCATTAACATGCATTAACACATTTTACAGTAAAATAAAAACCCCATTACTGTATTCAAAAACTGTAAGAGAATGCAGATATATGAATTATGGCAGAGAAGATCAAAGCAAGGTTTGTGTAAAGTTTGTGTAAATAATAATAATAAAAAAGTAATACATTTAAAATACATTTTAAAAGCTTGAAAACATAGAGAAAATTTAGTAAAGGACAAACATGAGTCAGTCTCTAAAAATGAACAATATGGTTCACAAACAAGTGATGGTTCACAGGCTAACAGTCACTACTGCGGGTGTATTTGGAAAATAGCAGCTCATCATCATTTCCTGAGAATCATCTGCAAGATTTCAAACTGGCATATATTAGGCTGATGAACTTGAACTCATTTGTATATGTACACATACACAAACACGCACCCATGTGCGCGCACACACACACACACGCACGCACGCACGCACGCACGCACACACACACACACACACACACACACACACACTCTGTATTTGGGTAGAATCAGGTATAGACGTAGAGTATGACGTAGACAAAGTATGATGACAGATCATCAAGTCTTTTTTTGTCTTGTCTATTTTGCTTATAGTTTATGTATATAAAAAATGTTTAATATATATCCTCTAGAATTATTATTACATACATCTTTATTAAAACATGTATCTGACATGTTTTAAAATAGATGTATTTATTTTTGAATTCATTCACTAAAAAAGTCCCTTGAAGTTCTTTTGAAACACAGATGCCCCTGTTTTAAGGATTTAAGTACATGATTGTAGCGGGTGGGGTGGGGCCAAGAGCTGTGGGAGCAAGAGCGAGGCCAGTGGCGGGAGTGCGTTCTTCTTTCCTCTTGGGTTTCGGCACCAATGTAATGCAGTTCAGATCTCAGAATTCAAGGCACTGGTGAATATTTTACACTTATTAAAAAATAAACAGACCAAAATCTATCACAGTAGCCCCTCACTGGTGTATGACTGGTGCCTCAACAGACACACACACACGCACGCACGCACGCTCATATACACAAAAAGAAAAAGAAGAAGAAAAAAAACCTGCAATTTAATATAAGGTGTTCCAGATCTGGTCCTCTGTCTTACAAAAAAAAAAAAAAATTGTACCTAATATCTTAATAAGTGATGTGTGTTTTGGGTGTAACATAACCCCCCCTACCCCCACCCCCCCAAATAAAAACCCCAATAAAAATATCATCTCCCATTACCCTTAAATGTCAGTTGCAATCATAACAAGGCAGACTCACTGTTCAAATGGTGAAATTTGCAAGCGCAAAGATAGAAGCTTCTCCAGAGAGGAAATGGAGCTGCTCATGCACAAGGTTAAAACACGCATAGAGACTGTTGTGTTTGTGTGTTGTGCACCCACCTATAGTCACATTTTACTAACACAGCCTTTACATAACAAATATATATAGTCTATTTCAGTTGCCTCAAAATAGCAACACACTAACAATGCACCTAAACACACCTCATTTTCAGACTAGCATGGACGCACAAATAGGAGCAAATGTGTTTGCTGTTTAAACAACACAGCGCAAAAACTGAAACTAGCAAAAAACAGTTGCATCGCACCTGGGACATCGCAAAATCAGACTTTATTCACCCAATGTAAAAGTTATTTACACTGTCTGAACCTTCAATTAAATATTGCAATTGTGTGAACAACTGACTGATTTCAGCTGCAGCTTTAGCATTTATTTATAGTTTAAGGGGCGGGATGCTTCACATTCTAAACAGCAGTTGAGGATAGAAAATTCAGTGTTCAGAGTGATGCTATGAACATTTTTGATCAAGATTTGCATAAATGAGAGAGTGCAAGTTAATAAAATGTAAATGTTGTCATTGTTTTGGAGCACACTAGCTTATACTGAAAATAATGTTGAACTAGTACATTCATAATGAATGCCATACAATTTATATTTTATAGGCAGTTTGAGTTGCCATTATTTGCTTTTTTGTGTACTATCACAGAGATGGCACCTAATGCAATGATACACAAATCCATATTTGCTAAGGTTAAGGTTATACATAACAGAAGGCTTTGACCACTGTGCTGAACATTACAGGATAAATAAATAAATAAATAAATAAATAAATAAATAAATAAATAAATAAACAAACAAACAAACAAACAAATAAATAAATAAATAAATAAATAAATAAATAAATAAATAAATAAAAAATTTGAATTCACCTTCAGTGGTAATTCTATTGTTGTTGTGGTATATTATACTACAATGCACCACAATTTACTTTAGTAAACATTAAATTATACTTTAATATTTATTACAGTTGATCAGTTCTCAATAGTACCACAGTATGCTTTGGTATTCTTTAACAAAAAGTAGTAGATAATTCACTTTACTGTATAAAAACACTACAGTATATTTACTATAAATTACTATTTAATTTCTTATGTGTGAATGCATGATATGAAGGTCTTTATTTTATTTTCCCACGGAAAATTTAATGTTCTTATTTATTTATTTATTTATTTATTTATTTATTTATTTATTTATTTTTTTTTTTCAGCATTCAGCTTGCTTCGTACCTTTCTTCTATAATTGACACAACAATTTAATGCTGAATGAAAATTAAATGCCTTTGTGATTGTGAATTACAGCAATGGTAAAGGTGATGGCATGGCATGGCACACTAACCGGATCCTCACACAAATAAACCCTGCACATACTGAAGAAACAGAGACGTTACCTGGGGGAACAAAGGGACTAACCTGAGGCAGGCCTGGGCTCATTCCATGCTTCACTGTGACATTCTATGACATTTAGGATATAGTTAAAGGTTTGAACACCAGAGCCAATATAAGGTCTGTGTTTCTCCTTAGCTGTATGAACAATGAGATATAGAAAAAAAATGTTCTAAGAATTTGGCAGAAATGCAGCATTATACAACGAATCTTAAGATTATCAGTTATTATCAGGAATTATTTTACAACAATCAGCATACTGTACTGCTACTGTAGAGTAAGGCTAGAAAACAAAATAATAAAATGTATTTTTAACCAAAACTACCCATATATTTACTTATTTGGTCAAACATCTTTACCAACAGCATTAATGATAAATCAAAACAATATTGCTAAATGGATGAATGAATGAGAACAAACAAATGAATGAACGAAGGAATGAACAAACATGTCAACACAGTATTAAACTGACCAACTTTCCATTACAATACCTGACTACATACGGTCTCAGAGTGAAATGGTGTTTTGCTTGATACACAACAATTCCAAAATTATTAATGATCGCTGCACAGCTAAACAAAGGAATCACGTATGCCATAAACATGGTACCCCAAATCTAAATTTTGGTTGAGGTTAAGTAACTCAAAGTTAAATGAAGCTGAATCAATGTTGATTACTTTTTTTCTATTTCTCAGTATGGAAATGACAAACATAGAATCAATGTTGATTTTTGATCACTTCATTTTCCCATTTCAATACCCTTATATATGTATACAGTACATATAAAAAAGGCAGCTGTAATGGTAACCATGATTGCAATTTAAATTAATCATCCAGTCTTAATTTAAAAAGTCATGTTTGCCACGACAGTGGACTGTCAGAGTTTGGTATGTTTATAGCCTGACAATACACTGTCCAGTGTGGCCCATCTCCATCTGTCCTCCCATTCATCCTCATCACATGTGTAGCGCAAGCATGAGTGCGGTCAAAGACAGAGCCACCACAGGTCTTTGTGCTGACGGGCAAATCAATAGTCGCCACCAGCTCTTCTATGTCCGACCCCCAGTACCCTTCTCCTGAGACTGAATAATTGGATTCTGGCAATGGCAGTGTAACATCTGGATCAAAGTAATGTGTTAATATTGGCTTTTAATATTAGATGAAGCTGCTTTTTATTTCATTATACGTTGTCCCTTGCGCATTGTAGCATGCATTCCTGTGACTCTGTAGTGCATGCCTACAGTAGTATAATGCATTAATTGTTAAACACGCAATAATAATCAGCAATATACATTAAAATGCAAGATTTTCCACGACGCATGTCTGGATGTTAAAACATAAATATCCCATTACGCACACTTATTTGTTTTATTTATTACAGTTGATGAATAATTCATAAATACTTAACGCATGTAAACAACACATACCCTCTGTGTGTTCGAACAAAGAAGAAGCTATAATAAAAACTGCTGGGATGCATTTGTGGCGTCGCAGGTGCTAAACTGTTTTTGTCTGTTGTGACAAGGAAAGACTATGAATTTGACAACAGTGCACATGTATGAGAGGTCAGGATCTGTGGCGAGGGGATTCAATGATGCAATGTCTTAGTCTGACCTGGACTTGTCACAGCAAAGTAGGACATTTGTTCCCAAAAGGGGCTTATTCTGACAAAGGTCAAGGAAAAGCCAAAGACCATCCTATAACGGGCTGGAAGTTTGACTTAGACAGGGTCAACATCTGAGCATGAAAGTCAGTGTGTTTGTGCATATGGGTTTCCTACTTTCCCTTTGTCCTTAAAATATTTAACGCTCTGACCTGACATTATTTTTTGTCCGGATGGCTCCCATTTTTTAGTGTTTGAAAAACAACCAGGTTTTTCTTTGTAAAAGGCTTCTATTTAGTAAAATTAGTTAGTTTTCAATTAAATTCAAATTTATATGTATAGTGCTTTTCACAATAATTAATGTTCCAAATTACAGTGCAGTCCATGTCAGAAAAGTTAAGTATAGGGTGTTGTGTATAGGGTGGTATGTATTTATACATAGGGTGATATTTATACATACCTGCAGTTAAACAATATATAGTGTCCTTTTCAAAATTTTCAATGAAGTGTATTTTCAGCATCAAAGATTTGCACAGAAGGAGTTTTGGGTATTTTTAGCATTTAATTTAGAAAATTCTGTAAACAACCAGATAACACTCTCATAACTATCAGTAAAACCTAATAAGTATGGTTACATTTCACAATGAGGTTTCATTAGTTAATGTATTTACTAACATGAACTGACAATGAGCAATTATTGATTACAGCATTTATCAATCAATGTGCAGCATTTACTACTGCGTTATTAAAATCCAAATACATGCTTGTTAACATTACAAATTAAATGGCTCTCTGGGATAATTGATTCTGATTGGTCAGTCGCTGAACCACTGAATAACACAACCCAGGCTCATTCTGAAAATGTACCGCTATATACATTTCTGGAGAGCAACAAATACGTCCCAGGAGGTAAGTTTTTTTGCTGTTTATGTTTTTTGCAAATCTACCAGAGGCTGCTGTGTATGCTTTTTGAGATCTCAAATAACTCTCAAAATGCCATTCGTGCCTGCTGTTCTCGCGTAAATCCACCAGAGGCTGCTGTCGACTGACTGACTGACTGACTGACTGACTGACTGACCGATCGACTGACCCACCCTCCTGCCATTAACCCAACCAATAGTGTTTTCAAAAGAACCAATTGACCCGCCCACCCATTTCCCTAAACCCAACCAACAGTTTTAAAAAGCAATACAGAAAAAGATTTTTACCACATTTTCAGATGCAGCCAAACGAAATGCAGCCACACGTACTTCTGGCTATATAATTTGCAATCTCCAGAAATGTATATAGAGCTACATTTTCAGAATGAGCCTATGTTGGAATAACTATTGTTTGTATGTTGATGTTCCTTGTTTGTTCATGTTAGTAAATGGCTTATTGTAAAGTGTTTTAAAACTAAAAAAATGTATTTAAAAATTATAAAATGTATTTCCTAAGTGCTAATTCATGGAGAGACATTTTTTTCAAACCAATCATAAACATAATCATTTTCAGAACTTATGCAGAAGTGGGCAACACTTTAATTTAAGTAACAGTTCACACTATATACTACTAGCTCATTACCTGCCTATTATTAAGATATTAATTGTTCATTAACTTTAATCTTATAAAGTTTAATCTAGTCCATAATCCTACCAGATAGCTAAACACAACTACTACCTTAACTATTATTAAGCTGCTGTTAGTAGCTATTAGTCGATTACTGAGTTAAAAGTGTACAAATGGTTTGTAAAAAAAACAATGTTTGTTAATGATTTGTTGATAGCGAATTGTACATTAAAATAAAGTGTGACCTTAATTTGTAATAACAATTTTTTTTTGTCTTTGCCATGATGACAGTACATAATATTTTATTAGTTATATTGCAAGATGCAAGTATTCGGCTTAAAGTGCAATTTAAAGGCTTAACAAGGTTAATTAAGTTAAAATTAAACAGTGGTTGACAACAAACTAAAAGAAATAAGACTTTATCCAGATGTTATATTTATCCATCCAAAATACCAACACAGGCTCATTCTGAAAACGTAGCCCTATGCACGTTTCTGGAGACCACAAATTATGTGGCCAGAAACAGGTATGGCTGCATTCCATTTTTTAAACGAACACTACGGGGCGGTATGACGCCATTCCTTTTCACACTTACAGGCTGACTGCTTAACTTCATATGGACGGCCGTAACCAGTTTGTCCTGTTAGCTCGCCATGTACATCGGTGACCTTGAGACACAGAGAGGAGTTGACCACGACGACGGGGTTTAAGTCCGGTGAAGAACGGTTACAGAAAGCAGTTAAGACAAAAACAGAATCCAAAAAATAAAATTAAAGTACTTAAAGTATTAAAGTAAATTTATTAAAGTATTTAAAGTAAATAACAGTGTGAGAATGTGGTAAAAATATGAAAACGTGGTAAACATCAGACGAGGGCTTTTCTTTTTCCTAGATTGCTTTTGAAAATTGTTGGTTGGGTTTAGGGAAGTGGGTGGGCGGGTCAATCAATAAATTGTTTGGGTTTAGGGAAGGAGGAGGGTGGATCAGTCAATCGGTCAGTCAGACGTTCAGTCAGTCAAACAGTCAGTCAACAGCGGCCTCTGGTGGGTTAACGCGAGAACAGCAGGCGCGAATGGCACTCGCGAGAGAAATTTGAGATCTCAAAAAGCATACACATCGGCCTCTAGTGGATTCGAGAAAACAAAAACAGCAAAAAAACGTAGCTCCCGGGATGTATTCGTGGTCTCCAGAAATGTATCCACAGGTATGTTTTCTGAATGAGCCTGGGTTGGAAAATACTGTGAAAATGTCCTTGCTCCATTCAACAGCACTAGGAAATATACAAAAAAGATACAAATTTTTACAGGATGGTTAATAATTTAGCCTTCTACTGTACATAATGTAACACTACTTGACATTCATACTGTAAATGACCTGAAAAACTAAAAGGCTTCTGACATTCCCTGCTGTTTATCAGGGTTCCCAACTTAAAAGATTGTCCAGACGCTTTTCAAATGAAAGCCATATGTAGCCATTAACGTGCTCTCACATGAAGGAATAAGAGAGCGCATAAAGGTCTGCTTGGCAATTTACAAAGCACAGTTTGATACTGATGCTATCATTTAATGGCCATTTATGGCTGTTTTGGTTATCTGCAAGCAAAACCATGCAAGGTAACTGCCAACTGGAATGGCAGACTAAATATGAACACTGTCAAACTAAGCTGCGTTTAGTTTCGTACTTTCTCGTTCCTCATTTTGTCATTCTCTCTTCCACTCTCTTTCTCTCTTCATTCACATTTCATTTTTCTTTCCACTGTAATGGGCTGTAATGAGGTAGTCTTTACTGTACGTCCATTAGGCAGCTGAATAGCCGGATATTGGCAGGTATAGGGAATGCATTTCAAAAGTGAAATACAGACCAGTTAAAATGATGGCATCCTTGACAGTAAGTGGCTGTTGTGTGCTGCTGCCTAACGACATGTAGCATAGAACAGTACTTTACTATAATTTAGCACTTTAATTTACAAGGGTTTGATGAAATAGAGGAAACACCTAGCCATATATTCATATGGAGGAGCAAGGGCCACACTTTGCCAGCACAATATTTATGCTTTAAATATTGTCAAGAAAATATATAGGATATATTGCATCTTTGGGACAGAACAGGAGATATTATGCATGTCAGTCAAATTTTTTTCTTTCCTTTAGGATATATTTACATATGAAAAAAAGCCAGTGTGTGACACTGCATTTGGTGTGAATAATATTAATAACAACGTGTGATTAACTAATTAATTAAAGCACTAACATGATAATAACATTGTGTTTATATATATATATATATATATATATATATATATATATATATATATATATATATATATACACACACAATTATGTGTTAAATAAAAACACATTGTTTTGTGTTAAGGCTATTTTAACACATCTTGTGTATTTTTTATTGTTTTTTTATTGACTTTTAAGGATTTTTTGATTAACAATCGCTTCTTACATCACTCACTTTAAGCTGCTCACTGCTCACTTTAAGCAAGTCGGCACTTAATTTTTCATCAATGGAAGACTTGGATGCTTGGCTATCTCAGGTAGGCTACTTGGAGTTATTTGTCTTCATTACTGTGAACTCTCAAAATGTATTTTGTCATAGGGAATTATTTAGACAGTCAATGTGTATTTCTGTAGTGCCCATGACACCGAGAGCATTATTAAACTTGACCATGTCCGTGAATGGTTCACAAACAAGATTTATTTTGTTTTGTTATTTATTTATTTATTTATTTATTTAGCTTCTTTGCTGCTTAAAAGGAAATTTCCGTGGGTCTCACATTCAAAACAAACTAGGCTATAGCTATGGCTATGAGATGAAACTTCAGAATCTACAAGGAAATCTCAAAAAAAAAGCTCATGATGATCAGAATCGCAGATTCAGAATCATTGTGAAAGAACCCAACAGAGGAAATATATATTTTAAAAGTTTGTAGACATGCCATTCTTGGTAAAAAAAAAAAAAACTTGTGCTGTTTTGTGGCTTTTCCCTCTGACTAGATATGAGTTTTCTTATTTTTTTGTATATCT
>CAIGQW010032960.1:0-10299 GCA_903798125.1 Danio choprae
AAGAGTTCACACTTAGATAATGCTCAACTATGATAGAAGGTTTGGCATGCTGTCCTGGGAGAGAACCCTGAGCTTGGAAATAGATGAGCCCAAGGTTCCCGCTTGGTCAAAGAGCATTAGGAGGGACATGAGATCAGGTATTTCTCGAGAGCCCCCAGTTTGTGTGTGTGTTTTTTTTTGTTTATTTTTTTTAATACACTGACACTTGATTCAGTATGTATGCTTTAAGTGCTTGTGACTGTTATTACGGTACATTTATTTACATGTTTTTTGACTGTGGGAGGAAACCGGAGTACCCGGGGAAAACCCACGTGAACACGGGGAGAACATGCAAACTCCACGCAGAGAGTGCCGACTGGTTCAATTGAACCTTTGGCCTTCCAGCTGCGAGGCAGCAGTGCCAACCACTGAGCCACTGTGTCGCCCGATCATAGAAATGAGGAAGAGGGAGAAGGGAAGGATAGAGGGGGTGGGGGGGTTCCAAAAACGAAGATAGGGAATGAGATTTTTATAGGATATTTATAGTAGTTTTGGAATGATCTGATAGGCTAGCTAATGATTAGTGATAAGGATCAGCTGTAGTCGATCATATCATGTGCTCCTCTTGAAATTAGTTTGTGAAACTTCACATATATGCATATATATATATACACATGTTTTATTGTATTGCAAGCCATTATTGATAGTGCTAGTTGTGATTCAGCTGTAGTGCAACTCTACAGAAGACAACAGTTCAACTGCATTAAATTTTAAATATTAATATTAGTACATACGTGTAACCCAGATATGATCCAATTCGGACGATTTCTCCATTGTCTTGGTACTGAATGCTCTGAGAGCCAGTTGCAATTTCTTTCTGTGCAGAGGATGTTTAATACAAATCTCCTATTCAAAACAGAGCAAAAGACACATTATAAGTACTAATAATGCTCCAGAAAGACTTTATTGTACAGTGAATATTATATGTGACTGGATCCAACAAAATGAGTCACAGTGACCGAAATTTCAAAATTGAGATTTTGATATCAATGAAAAGAAGAGACTATTTGCTTTAAAATGATATCCTATTCAAACGTATACATTAAATGGTTTTGAAGATATGCCCATTTGATTTATGGTTGTCTGCCCTCTTTTTCCAATTAAAAACCTGAGAAAATTTGCGAGAAAAGTTTTTTTGCCTACATTTTTGCTGATATCCTTCAAAATCCATTGCATTTAAAGGGATAAACTATTTATTTTACAGCTTAATTTGTACATATATACAAATGCTATTAAACCAGACTGAAGTTCAAATATTTTTTATGTATTTGAACAAACATTTGAAAAGCACCTTTACAAATATTTACTAAAACCAGAAAGTGTGAATAGAGGTGCTACATTTTAACAGTGTTAAAGAATTCATAACGGAGATCCCAACAGTTAAATATTGGGTTAAAATAAATCGTATTGGTGAGAGAGGCCATAAAACAGACATATCTCGTAAACAAAATCATCATCAAATGACAGAAAACACAGCTCTCCATCGTTAATTTACAACCTTTACTGCAAACAGCACGTGTTTCATCTTGATCCATGCTAACTGTCCATGCTTCCACACACACTGCTTCACAACTACACATGACCTTATTAACTTCCTTAACATCACAGGCTGTTCAACAATTTCATCATCCGAGTGATTCTCATTCACAGTACCTACTCTACACAGTTTTAAACCTTTCTAAAGTGATCTGCTAGCTTGTTTAGACAGAGCACTGCTAAGTCTGACAGGAGGATGGCTGGACCAATCGCGTGCTTGTCAGTTCCCTTTGACAAATGATCAGCGTTTGTCACTGTTTGTGTACATTTCTAAGCTTTTTGATTGGTTTTAAACAGTACAATGTTTAACACCATTTGGAGAGCAGAGATATTGCCGTTTCAGGGGATACTCGGAATATAGAGAAAGTGACGAGAGGAGTTGAGAAAAGCAATGCTTATTAATTTCCAACAAATTTTGTAAAACTTTAAGTCAACTTTAATAGTCATTTAATTACCTTTACTCATTGATCTGGACTACTGAACTCTGTAAGATAATTTTTAAATATTTATTATGTGAAAGTAGTAAAAAAAAAAAAAGAAAATTTAATGTTTTTTAACATTATTTGCCTATATTTTAAAATAGAACGGTGCGACTTCCGACTCATTTCACCAGATCGAGTTACATATATACACATATATGCATATATAGCCTACTTATTACTCGGCTGTCAGGAATACTTGATTCTGATTGGCCAGTCAAAGTTTTCCACGGTATGTTATTCTGAGATAACAACCTCAGAAACTATTATCACAGGCTCATTCAGGTACTTCAAATCATCTTGACCGTCAGTGAGTATGTTCACATGCATATTTATATGCATGTCAGTCATGCCATAGTCTCGCGTAGTTAGACCTGAGACTGATGGCTGAAAATCTGGTAACTTCGGCTGCTTTGAATGGTCAAGGACCGCCCTCGATACTATTTAACTGACAGGTTAACCAATGAATAACCTTTTGTTTTTTGTCGTGTCATGTTTATGGGCACAAAAGTGTATGTAGCATAACAGCCCAGTCTGCACGCAATCGTGCGTCATTCATTTATGAAGGTCTTTAAAAGTTTACAACAATGAAGCATCAATATCCATAATGATCAGTCAGCAAAACATATGGAAAACCAGTAGGACATGCATTTATCTGAGTAGATGCAAACTCAGATAAACATAGCTTTTTATTTAATCAGATTTTTCTCCAGGAGGAATGGTTAAAATTGCTATACACTCTTCTCCCAGAAATCTTGTATATTTAAACCAAACAGAGGAAAACCAAGGATACCATGTGCAAATAAATGTACCATATGCATCAGCCGGTTAGCCACAGGTCTGTGGGCCATGCTTGGTGTGACATCTGAGGCTGAGACTAGTCATGCCATTATTTTTTGACTGTTTGACGCCATCTTGTGACTGAATAGTAGGTAGGTTAATGTATGCTCCATTTAGCCATTTTTTGTTTCTGTCAGCTTTGCTTTTGACTAATAATTAATAATTTATTATGGCTCAGAACAGTGTTTTGAGCTTAATGTTTATTTTTTTTAGGCAAATAGCCATGTAATAAGTGGGACAAAGTCAAACCAGGCAGTTGTTTTTGCAGAATAAAGCCCTTCAGTCTCATATATTTTTTATTTACTTATTTTTTGTGGCTGGTTGACAAATAGCACACAAGACATATTATGGTTTAAAAATACAATACAATACTAATGAAAATAAACCTTCTCAAGCTCCTGTGGAGTTGCAGAGAGGAGGGTTTGTCCACTATCCACCCACTGACGGGCCAAACTGACATACTGACCCAAACCACAGTCCTCCAGCCAGCCACACACTTGCTCTGTTGTCCACTTAGAAAAGGGTGTTTGTGAACTGATGAAGACAAGAAAATAATCACAGCAATAACTGTTATTTATTATTATATACAGTAAGTAGCTCTGACCATGTCTATTCTTGATGGGAACTCTACCGAGATGAGCGTCCAGAATCAGGGGCCCGTGTTAGCCGAGGTCCAGCTGTAGCCCTGAACCCTCCTCTCTTAAACTGATTGGGCTCCAAGTCATCTGACAGCACACCTGTTCTCTTCATCCTTTTTTTGGGAAGGAGGGAGAAGGCAGAGATGGGTTAATTGTGTTTTCTTCCATAATAGTCAAATCTGCATTGTTCATAAATAAACTCACTTTCCCCACAGTTTGCGTATGCTGGTATTTTTGACATTTTCCTGTGAGACAGGAGATTGCTGGCCTGAGTCAGCCCCAGAAGATACTGAAGAAAGATCAGAATTGGTTGTGTCCTTCATTTTTTCTGTAATTCCTGTGGGGAAAAAGGGAGTGTCAATAAGCATAACGACAAGTGTATTTTGTACATTTATATCTTAGACTTCAGTGTCAGCATTTTGAGTAAATACTAGCCCATTGTTGGCTGTTTGTTTGCACACATTTTATACTCCGAGTTTCTTTGTATTGTTCTTAGTTTCTGAGAGTATGTTTTGACATGTTTTGTTTTCATGTGTTTTCTAATTAATCATCTCCACTTGGGACTAGCTCTTTCTTATCTCTAAGCTCTTCCTACACACAGCATGTTGTTGTTTACCACAAAATAATTTTTTTTTGTTGATTAAAAGATTTGCCTGTAGCTATGTAATGTTGCAACATGTAAACCACTGCCCTCATTAGAGTGTTAGAAAAGTATAAGTAAACTGTTAGGTTAAGATTAGGGTTAGTATACTATATATATAGTATAAAAGACTTATATTTTAAATGACGTGGCCAATGTGCTGATCGATAGTCAACAGAATGTCTAAAATGTTGAATTGTGAAGAAATTACATTTATTTGAGCTGTAATTCAGATAAGTTCAAAATAAATGAACTGATCAATTTTTAAATCAGTAATATCAGTATATGTTCATTACATTTTCTGACATTAACATTTCTAATATGTTCAACAGATTGCTCTCACCATTCAAGCTCATGCAAGGTAAGATGGCTCGAACCAGCGACCTACTTGCTGTGAGGCGATTGTGCTATCCACTGCGCCACCGTGAGGCCCCATCACAAATTATATTAAATAATATTTTGTTTAACATTTTGAAATGAAGTTTACTTAGAATAACTAAAAAAAGATAACTAGGAATATTGAATAAAAATAAACCTATAAATTGTTATATATTTAAACGTACAACTTAAGTAAATTTTGGAAAACAAGTAAATTACTTGGAATTCCTAAGTAAACTTAACATTTCTAATTAAATGTACTAATAATTATGGTTAGTCTTTTACTTGGCAAAGCTTTGAAGATTGACTAGCCTTTTCTGAGTGAAAAAAAAAAGTTTCCAAGCTTTTTTCAAGTAAACCCTACTAATTTTTTTACAGTATATTCCTTATTGCTATTATTGTAATTTCCCTCATTTGTTATTTATGGATAATCAGATCACGTATGTTCTTGTTAACTTTAGGCATACCAAATATTCACAAGTGCTGATAAGGCTATATGTAAAACAGCAGTTAAAACAAAAAGTAGTACTTCTAATCCATAGTTAACAACTCATCTGTCATGATTTGTAGAACAGCATGGCTTCACAGATGCATGGCTTCATAGGTTTTTCACAAACTAAACTTATATATGTGGTCTATAGCTAAACATAACTTTAAATACAGTAAAAATGTATTTAATTTATTTCAAAACGAAAGAAAGAAACTGCATGGAGGAATGGTGAGAGATTCCAAAAAAAGCATACAGAACTCTTGATTGTGGCATTCAGTGTTATAACACTGTTTTACTTTTAGCTACAATTTACCACATTTGACAAATTCCCATGCAATTACACATTTACTATAAAGACAAAGAACTGTATTTGTGCAGTATTTTGATCTTCAGTACTATTACTGTAGCTCATTGTTAGAGATTTGTATAAATGAAATGAAAGCAGCTCTGCTAATGGAGCAGCAAAGACTAACGGAGCAGGTTTTCACGGGCCAGTCTCCAGTTTCCCTGCCTGTCAAAGCATGCTTGGGCATCTGGCAGTGATTTTCCTACCCTCAGTCAAGCTTTAGACACAGGGTGGGTCCTGAACAGGTGGGGCCCATACGATAGATGCTCTGGCCATGGCTAGAGATCCTTTCATTAGAGCCCATCAAAGGCAAAGGATGGTAGAAGTGGTTTTGCTTAGTTCAATTAAACACCAGAGACGGGAGGGTAGCTACTAAAAATTGACTTCATATATGCCCAGAGAAATCAAACAAACATATACAAAGAAGCAGGGCTGGGAACTGAAAACCTGATCCTATAAAAGTATAACTTGCAACAGCAACAGGACCATTATTTACCATTTATTATATACCAGATTAAAAGTTAATATAAAAATGACAGAATAATATCTTTTCTGATTTACAATTTGTATTACTTGTCTTAAAAAAAAAAAAAGTTCACAAACTGGGATGATTTTCCTGAACAACAACAAAAACAAATTGGCTTACTGCTTTACAACCATAGTAAGATGTATTGTTGAAGAAACTAACTAGCCTGTCACGACTAACTAACTAGTGTTTCACATACGTTCCAGAAAAGGAACCAAAAAGTTTTTTGAAAACATTCTATGTGACTTCTCTTCCAGGTCAGGGTGTGCATTTATTATGGGCAATACAACATATTGCCAACAGAGTCTGTAGCATGACATGCAAGCTTTGTATTGCCTATAGTAAATGTGACTCCTAACTTGATGAGGACTAGATAGATTTTACAGGTTTGGTTTGGAGCACAAAGTGTTCTTGGACTTTCATATGATTATTGAACCACTGAAGACACACGGAATGTTTTGACAATGTTTTCTTGACTTTGAATGTCTCAGAACTCTTGTTCTCTATGGATGATCAATGGATGATCATATGGATGATGTTCTTATATTTTATTGAAGACATCTTAATTTGTCTTCTGAAGATGAACAAAAGATGCAGGGAATTAGAACGATGTGAGGGTAATTAATAACATAATGTTCACTTTTGGGTGAACTAACCATTTAATTTGTGTTCTGAAGATGAACTAGGGTCTCAGAGAATTGAACCGACATGGGGTGAGTAATTCATAGCAGAATTTGTATTATTGTGTGAACCAACCTTTTAAGAATAAATGAAGTGTCTAAGCACATTTCAACAGACAGCTGCGATTCCAACCACACAAGGGTGCAATACTCTTTGCGAAAGCCTAAACTATAGATTCAGGAAGCACAGAATCATTTAACTATATTGGTAAGATACAATCTGCGAACATCATTGTCTAATGATACTTTCACATTCATGCTTGATCTGCTCAAATACTGTAGGAATAAGACTGGAGGCTGAGTCAAATATTAGACTACCTGATATCTCTGACAACCACAGCAATCTTCATCTAAATAATCATTATTATTATTATTTTTTTTTTTTCAAAACTTACTGTCTGATGGTGGCCTTTTTTTTTTAGATACATCAATGCTTTCTTAGACATGGGATGCATCTTGAACAAAGGCATGGTCACATGGGCAAACTCATGTTTCACTGTTGGAGTGTCTGCTAGTTATTTTATTGTCAAGGTCTGAGTAAAACTATTTACTGGCTCTTTCAGTATGATATTTAAACTCACAATGGTAACATCTGACACATAATTATGCACATAATCAGCTTCTGAGGTGATTATTGCCAAAGTAGTTTATGTTGTTGTTCCATCAGCAACTGTTTCTAAAATAAAACCTTTACATGTTAAGGCAAATTGCCATGTTAGTATGGTTAGGACATGGAACATGGATTTAATGGAATTAAAAATGGACTTTTATCCTATTTGTTTTTTTCCCCGCATTTTTACTTGCCTTAGAACACAGTGTTAGGGTCAGCATTAGAGAAAAATGGCTCTGCTTTGGATGTTTTGGTGCCCCCATCAGCCCTTAGTGAAAGAATTTTTGTAACCCCAATATATATTTATATATTTAGATTCCATAGAATCTTTTTGCATTAGTTTGGTTCCAATTGTGTGAAAACCACCGGACTAGTTCACACATTTATAATGTTTTTTTTTTGTTTTTGTAGTACCCCATTGGTTAACTGGGTGAGGCCTTTGACTTGATTATCAAGCTAGACTACAAAAGTCTAACCAAGATTCAAGTCTCTATGCCGTTTAGTTTAGCCTGTTTGATCTGCCTATTTAAATTATAAAACAATTACAATATGGGTCCAGTGCATCAGGACTGAACACCTAATTATTAAAACATAAAATGCCTTGCCTCAAAACCAGCAGCAGTGGCTTCAAAACAGTCTCAGATACTTTGAATAGGTCACATACTAAGGTTGATGTCTTCATCTTTATTCTCTGGAGTCTTCTGGCCTGATGTGTCACTCGTCTCCCTCTCCCTCTTCTCTGGGTGAGTCACGGCAGGGAGCGTCTGATGTCTGTTATCAGCTGATCCAGTCTAAAAAAAATGGGTAAGAAGAGAGGTGAGGTATAATACTGGCTGCTGAAATCTCTTATAATAGTATAAGAACTGCACCACTACCATTAACAACATGGGCATGATTTAATTTGTAAACAATTCTTTAATTTGAACTACAAATTAAAAACTTAAATTACTTAAAAGTAAATGCAATGATGACAGATAGATAACTTATTAAGATAGTAATTAAAGTACCTCCTCTAGCATAACAGGCTCTACCAGTTTTCCATTCAAAGCCTAAAAAAATAGAGTGAATCAGAGAATAGAGTGGATCAAATAGAACGAATCTCTCTGTATACCATTAGACACAAACCAGAAATGTATATTTTTATTATTTTAATTTAAATTTTTTTGTTTTTTATGTCAACAGCTACACAACTCTTAATAAATTATATTTGTTGTATAAATTATATTTGTTGTCAAACCTTTGGAGTTGAACTGCCATTAAAGTCTTCTATACTGATAGCCCTGTGGAGGAAAAAAATATATAAATATATGTAAGATTTTCCTGTCTAAAATGAGGATGTTTGTATGTCACATCCTGTTACCTGGAGCTTGCATCTTTCTGAGAAGAAAGTGAAGAAAACAGTAGAGGAGACGAGCTGCTGAAGGTCAGCTGTACCAGGGACAGAAATGCATAAAGTCAGAAACTGAGTACATTTTTCAACATAGGCTCATTCTGAAAACGTAGCCCTATATACATTTCTGGAGATCGCAAATTATGTAGCCAGAAGTACATATGGCTGCATTTCGTCTTTAAAACGAACGCTACGAGGTAGTTCCTTTTTGCGCTTGCCAGCTGACCGCTTACCTCCGTATTTTAAGGAAGGAGGAGGGTGGGTCAGACGATCGGTCAGTCAGTCAGTCAGTCATTCATTTAGTCAACAGTCAGTCGACAGCGGCGTCTGGTGGATTTACATTAGAACAGCAGGAACGAATGGCACTCGTGAGAGAAATTTGAGATCTGAAAAAGCATACACAGCAGCCTCTGGTGGATTCGCAAAAACAAAAACTGCAAAAACATTGTAGCTCCTGGGACGTATTTGGCGGTCTCCAGAAATGTATATAGCGGTATGTTTTCAAAATGAGCGTGTGTTGAAATTCTTACTACAGTACACCAGGAATACAAAACATACACAAACATAACATACACAAACATACCAAACACAGAAAAACTAATATAATAATGCACAACATAAACAATACAGAGGAAAGAAAAAAAATGCATATCTGACTAATAAATCCAAATAACAGTAAGTAAAATAGATCTTAATTATATATATATATATATATATATATATATATATATACACACACACACACACACACACACACACACACACACACACACACCTCAGGATGAGCTTTATGTATTAAAGTCTTCATTTTTACAGTCCCGTTCTGCTTTCCATCTTCACTTCTGATTTGTATTGATTTATCTTCTGTACCTATAGAAGACATCAGTGATATTGCGCTACTGTTAACTGGAAGTGTATTCAACATTTCAAAACTTAGCATTATTATAATGTCTGATGATAATCTCACTGGCATGTTCAACTTATAACAAATCATTATGTAACCTGACAAACATTTAGCACTTGACTTTTCTACATAATACAATGCTGTTGTTTATATGACCTTAACGATATAATGCCCTTTCATATTTTAGTTATTTTCTGTCAATTCTCTCTGAAAGTAGTTTTGTTGACATAACCTCTAACTGTTTTATAAAAAAGGCAAAACAAGTTTGTAGAAGTTACCTTGAACTAAAGTCATGATTTCATTCATCTGTCTGAACTGACTGAGGAGGAGAGTGAGCTCTTCAATTCGACGATCCTAAACAAATATATAAATCACACAATTTATAAAATCTAAACTATAGTTACCACTAAGACAGAGCAGAAACAGAATATACATGTTGAATTGCCAATGGCACAGAGGGAAGCCTCTCCCAGTCGCTTTAGTCCAAGTATTTGGCACTTTCCTGGGGAAAATGTTTCTGACTTCAGTTCCTCAGACATTCTACACACTTAAGTTCATAAACACAGGGCAGTGTGAGAAACAAAGGGCCCAGTGTGCTCAAAAACGACTTTTGCTCACCCTGTGGACATGGCGAGATGGTGAGGAGAGTGTGTTGACAAAGTAAGTTACATTTTGAAATTGACAGAAATTATACTTCTGTGAGTGGGCATAATAGTTATGGACTTTAGTGATTAAATTGTACAAAAAAAATAAATAAATAATAATAATAATAATAATAATAATAATAATAATAATAATAATAA
>CAIGQW010032967.1:0-12090 GCA_903798125.1 Danio choprae
GTTATTGTAAAACTCTGCACTGATGTAGATGTAGATTGGTAATGAAGCTGCTCCTCCCACACAGCTACAGTAATTAGCCTGCACTTTTTTCATTTTACCAGATGAGAATGAAAGAGGAAAGTCACTCTGGAGCTAATCTATTTACATTGAGGTGAGCACAATAAACTGAATTACTTATGTCACATCTTGCTGAACTGTAAGAAATATTCCTGTCTTAAATATTTGTGTTGAATTAAGTAAAAGTTTCTAGTCAAACTGACTAAACATATTTTGTTCAACTTTGTATAGCTACAAAAAACATTTGTTGCCATGACCCTTTGTCATACATTTTTTTACAGTATGTTAGAAAATACTTACATTTTTTGAGACAGGAGCAAAAAAACTACATATTGTGTGTTGTTTTGTTGACATAGTATGTGATTATTCTGGTGATAAATATTTTGAAAGGCAAATTCAAACCAGACATAAAACTCAGACATTAAGTTTGCTTTTAATTTTCTCTTCTTCTATATTAAATCTTGGCAGTTTTCTATATGGAACTTGAAGAACAAGACTAGAAGACTAAAAATTGAAGACTATGGCAGTTTTTTCCAATCTGAAAAACCAAAAGAAAAAATCTCATATTTCAAAACAAGATTCTGCGGACTACATGAAACTCTACAATTTCATCTAAAAGTTACCCTCAACTTCATTCATTCATTTTCTTTTCAGCTTAGTCCCTTTATTAATCAGGGGTCGCCACAGCGGAATGAACTGCCAACGTATCCAGCATATGTTTTACGCAGCGGATACCCATCACTGGGAAACATCCATACACACTCATTCACACTCATACACTACAGACAATTTTACTTACCCAATTCACCTATACCGCATGACTTTGGACTAGTGGGGGAAACTGGAGCACCTGGAGGAAACCCACGGGAACACGGGGAGAACATGCAAACTCCATATAGAAATGCTGACTGACCCAGCCTTTGGCTCGAACCAGCAACCTTCTTGCTGTGAGGCGATTGTGCTACCCACTGCGCCACCGTGACGCCTACGCTGAACTTTTCCAAGCCAAATCAAGAAGGATGTATTCTATCTTCACCCTTTACCAACAGCTCTTCATTAAAGGTTTGTGAAATTGCTAATTGAAATTTGTTCAGCCTTATTCAGTTCTTGTTGCAAAGTATTTGAGCATATAAGTGTAAAAACTAACCGAGTAAGACTGGTAGGTGGATTCTGTGAGTAATAGTAAGTTCTGTTAATAGTAAGTTACTCTGTTGCGTTTTAAATATTTATCAATAGACAAAAAACTATATTTCACTGTAAAAGTGATTTTGCGCATGACCACGTTTTTAATAAGTTAATCAGGCAATCAGCAATGAGTTGTAAAAGTAATTTGATTCAACCTAAAAACTTAAGGCAGCAACAAATATAGCGTAGACTAGGATAAGTGGCCTCTTCAATTCAAATGTCTTTTGGGACGCATTGTGTAAATTAAAAACTAAATTATAAATTAAAAAAAACAGACTAATTATGGCACTCAAATTTTGTTTTTGTAGCTCAAAAAAGAGATCTGATACTGTATTTCCGTTTAACCTGAAAAGTTGACGTCATGGGTCATACGCATGCGCATGAACTGCAGCATCACCGGATGATTCCTTCACTGACTCAAAATCTCAATTTTTCTGTAAAGTAACTTATTTATTTATTTATTTTGGATTTGTCACATTTTACTGTGGATGACCACTAAAGCCCAAATACCATGGAGCACAGGTATGGTTCACAGATCTGACCTTGAGATTGTTGTCGAAGCACATGCTATCACGTTAAGCTAGCATGGAAACTACTGTAATAGCTGGAACAAGAAATCCAACTTATTTGCCCATAAAGTAGCATGGATTATTTTCATTAAAGATAAACATCAATTGCCATAATCCATTTTTAGAAAATCGATTGGTTAGGAGGTTTGAATGCAATTTGTTTGTTAAAACTACGTTTAGCTCAGAAAAAGAGGCCGATCTCATTAGGCAGATGTGTGCATCGATCAAATAAATTACTTCTCTTTTTGCCGTTTTTATAGTACAGTTGAAGTCAGAACTATTAGCCCTCCTGTTAATTTGAACAGAGCAAGGAATTTTTCACAGTATTTCCTATAAATGTTTTCTTCTGGAAAAAGTCTCATGTGTATTATTTTAGCTAGAATAAAAGCATTTTGATTTGATAAAATAGCATTTTTAACTATTTTAAGGTCAATATTATTAGACTTCTTAAGAATTTTTTTTTATTATTATTGTCTACAGAACAAACCATCATTATACAATAACTTGCCTAATTACCCTACCTTGCCTAGTTAATCTAGTTAAGCCTTTAAATGTCACTTTAAGCGGAATACTAGTATCTTAAAAAAATATCTAGTAAAATATTATGTACTGTCATCATGGCAAAGATAAAATAAATCAGTTATTAGAAATTACTTATTAAATGTATTGTGTTAAAATTTTATTTCTGTTAAACAGAAATTGGGGAAAAAATATACAGGAGGGTTATTAATTATGGTTTCAATTGTGTATATACAGCTCTTAAACATAAAACAAAGTCCACGCAGCGCCGAGGGCACCTTTTTCTGCCCGGTCTGCGTGCGCTCCGCCCTCACCTTCGTCAATGACGGAGCAGCCAGGGTGTATGAGGCGAATCCCCAGGTCGCACATGCTAGCGCAGACAATCTTGCCCATGTGGTGCCCCTTCCTGGCGTGGTTGGCCTCGACTCCCGTCCAAAGCGTGTAAGTTGTCTGCGTCCCTCGGGGCCAGAGCCTACACTGCTGCGGGCCAGGCTGCTTCCGTTTCGCTGGGTATGGCTGGCGCAGGCGTCGGCCGAGCGGCACGAGGAAGGTTCCGACCCAGGCTTAATGCACTACGCACTGCACCCGACTTTGCTCTGAAAACACCAGGTCGACTGCGAGTGCCCTTGGAAGGATGATGACCACACTAGTGGTCCAGGAACGCCATCTCTGAAACTAAACATAGTAGATATGCATGACGTTGACAAAGCTTTGCTTTCATAACACAACCATATCACCCAGGAATTCACCACGGTGAAAGAGCAGTCAAGTGCGATCGGCCGGCTTTAGAAACCGCTCTCCCCGCCAAAACGTCCACTTTGGCTGCTCCTCGCCAAGGGCGCTCGTTTGTCAGACAATCACTGCCCCCTGCCTCAGGGCGCTGCTGAGTCCGGTACGGGCTGCAAAGCATCCCTGAGATAGACCACTCGTAGAAAAGGAGGTGCGCTCTTTCCCCGGTGGAGGACCAGGACACTAACTTATGGCTGTATGGCTATCAAATTTTATAAAGAGCAATTTCTCCTTTTTCCGGGTGCGACAGCCCGAACACTGCCAGTATGGGACGCTATGTCTTCCAACTCGCAGGATCGGTGCTCTTTGCCACAGGCTCTGAGGGTGCCAGAGGACGGGCTTCTTTCTGGCGAAGGACGCAATCAAGCCAGTCCCTCCAGCCAAGATGAGGTATGGGCTTTTTAGTCTGTACTTTATAAAAGAGCAAAAAAGAGCAGTGGGTTATGACCAATCCTAGTCCTGTGTGTTTTGACCCGCTGCCTTACAAGCAGCTGCTCATGCAGAAGCACATCCCTCGGTGCATCCGTCCTCAGGATTGGTCTGCAGCAATAGACCTGAAGGACATGTATGTTCATGCTTCCATTTACTCACACCACCAGCAGTTCTTGCGGTTTGCGTGCGAGGGTCGAGCATGATAGTACAAAGTCCTCCCTTTCGGCTCTCCCTGTCTCTGTGGGTTTTCACCAAGCTCGTGAAGGATGCCCTAACGCCCCTTCTCGATGACTGGCATG
Organism: Danio choprae; assembly: GCA_903798125.1. Taxonomy (NCBI): domain Eukaryota; kingdom Metazoa; phylum Chordata; class Actinopteri; order Cypriniformes; family Danionidae; genus Danio; species Danio choprae. The sequence goes on from CAIGQW010032967.1 coordinate 3,851, forward strand.
CAGCTGCGGCTCCGTAGAAGGAGCTCGGTTGCATAGCATATTTATCGCCTGGAGCTGTTGGTAGTGTATCTCGCGCTGCGCCGTTTTTTACCGGTGCTAGAGGGGAAACACGTGCTGGTCTGGACAGACAGCATGGCGACGATGACGTATATCAACCTCACGGGGGTATTAGCTCTCGCCGCATGTCTCGCTGTGTGCCATTCTTATCCCCGCCAAACTCAACCGTGCAGCCGATGCGCTCTCACGGCAGTTCCATGCCCAGGAAAATGGAGGCTCCATCCCCGGCTGTCCAGCTGTTATAGGGGCGTTCTGGAATGCGCTGGCTATCACAGTTGGCCACAGGGCATGCGTAAATACGCATTTTCTCCAGTGAACCTTCTTGGACAGATACTGTGTAACGTCAGGTCTGTTTATTGCGCCGATCTGGCTCAACCGGACCTGTATTTCAGCTCTCTCATCTGGGTAAACTACCAGTACGGTGGTTAACACCATCACTCAGGCTATTGCACCCTCTACGAGCCATGCCTGCATCCTGAAGTGGAGTCTATTTGCTGTGTATGTACTTCTATCCGAGAAGGACCCTGGACATGCCAGATCAGTGTGATGCTATCCTCCTTCAGCTGGCTGGAGCTAAGGCTGTCCCCTCCGCTTTGAGGGGTTGGCATTACGATCATCCCCGCTTTAAGGACGTGGGGATGGTGGCGCGCTGGGAAAGCATCGCCTCATCACCAGTTCCCAGAGGCGTGAGACACTGGATAATTCATTCAATACTGTCCCCCTCTCATACCCACTTGGAGATCTCTCTTAGGAGAGGTCTGCTCGATCCACTCTATTCAGTATCTTTAAGATTTTTGTCCAGGTAGACAGCTCTGCTGGTCGCGTTGGCATCAGTCAAGAGGGTCGGGTATCTGGAGGCATTTTCGGTCAACGAAGTGTGCCAGCAATTCGGGTCGGCCCACTCTCACGTTTTCCTGAGACTCCGGCTCACCTAGGTGCCCGAGGTTCCTACAGTGCTTCTTTTTTAGACTGCGTAGTGAACCTGCAAGCGCTGCCCACGGAGGAGGCAGACCCTTCTTTGCTGTGTCCCGTTCGCGCTCTGCACTATGTGACCGCATTAGAGCTTACGACTCTAAGCAGCTCCTTTCTGTTAGATTCAGCAGACGGGAAGTGCTGTATCCATACTGAGGTTGGCCCACAAGATAGTGGATACCATCTCCCTCGCTTTCTGTGCCAGGGTGAGCCGCGTCCCCCGGTAGTGAGATCGCACTCGACTAAGAGTTTTGCCTCCTCTTGGGCGGAAGCACACAGTGCCTCTCTAACAGACATCTGTAGAGCTGCGGGCTGGGCGACACCTAATACATTCATAATATTCTGTAATCTTTGAGTGGAGCTGATTTTCCTCACGGGTGCTGGCCAATATCAGTGAATGAGAAAATTCAGTATGGTGTTGAAACACGCTTGCTGCAAATTTCTCTCTAACACAGAGATATGTGCGCTTTTCTGGCTTAGTTGAATTCCCCTTCCGCAAACTCTACAGAGTTCCTTCGAGGCCCCCAGCACCTGACTCAGCGGAGGAGTCGGGTGCCTGGCCCATTATGTTGTTGGCATGCCCGCTCAGTCAGCCCACGTTCTGGGTAAAGGTGCCTGCTATGCCCGATCCCCATTGGCGATCCCATATGCTTCACTCAGCCACAGTATAGTTCCCCGCTCTCCAGGCGGGCCCGGGTCTTCCCTCCCCGCTAACCATCCTTCATTTGTGTACTCCCCCTTCTCAGGGTTAGTCCATATGTCTTCTTGCCACCAGGTCTCCCCATTGGGCAGCAGGTGGCCTCAGCAGCGTCCTCCCCATCGGGACTGCACACTTTCCCAACGTACTGTCGTATTTTAAAAATCCTAGAAACCTAAATAGGTGTATTTTTTACGATTCCCCAAAAAATATAAATAAGCCTTAAGCGCTTCACAGATAAGTAAGGGCCAGGGATTTTCCATACATTTCCCCATAGTGGAAGTTTCCACATAGCATTGTAGTTCCCCTTCTGCTGGGGAACGTAACGCTTACTACGTAACCCTTGTTCCCCAAGGGGGGGAACGGAAATGCTATGTTCCTTCGCCACAGTGATTGCGCCTTAAGTGACCTTGCCTTGCGGCTGGCATTCTTATACATGAATTGATTGTGATTACTGCCAGCTGTGTGCGCTGACACCGCCAACTCATTGGCATTTCATTGGCCTGTTTTATTACTCTTCAGAGTGAGTGGTTTCTGACGAAATCCCCATAGTGGAAGTTTCCACATAGCATTTCCGTTCCCCCGGGGGAACGAGGGTTACGTAGTAACCGTTACGTTACTTTAGTTAGTAATAATAGTTACTTTAACTATTATAATTTACTAATTTTAATAAAAAGAACACTATTGCTTTTATTGTTATTGTACATAAAATGCTGGGTTGTCAAATATGGACAAACCTAAAGGTGGGTTAATTTTTTTTTTAATTAAATTTATATCAAAGTTTTTAACCCAGCAGTTGGGTTTGCCCATATTTGGCCCAAACAGCAAGCCAGCATTATTTACTGAATGCATGTTCAGAATAAACAATTGTTTTAAATTAGATTGCAAGGGATTATTATTAACGATAGTTATTAGATTAACAAACAACATCAGTTTGTTACACTAAAAATCCTGGGTTCTGGGTTTGCTTTTAAATATCTTAAAACCCAACACCTGGGTTAAATATTTTTTATATATTTTTTATATTTTTAATTAAATTAAGAACCCACGTTTGGGTTTATTCATTCATTCATACATTCATTTTTCTTCGGCTTAGTCCCTTATTTATCAGGGGTCACCACAGCAGAATGAACCGCCAACTATTCCACCATCTATTTTACGCAGCAGATGCCCTTTTAGCCACAAACCAGTACTGAGAAACACCCATACACTCATTCACACAAACTCACACACTACGGCTAATTTAGTTTATTCAATTCAATTCACTCAAATCGCATGTCTTTGGACTGTGGGGGAAACCGGAGCACCCAGATGAAACCTACATAGACATAGTGAGAACATGCAAACTCTATACAGAAATGCCAACCGGCCCAGCTGGGACTCAAACCAATTACCTTCTTGCTGTAAGGCGACAGTGCTAAACACTGAGCCACCATGCTGCCCTTGGGTTTATTCATATTTTAAGCAAACAAAAGTGTCAATACAATTCATTTTTATCAGCATTAAATGTAATTTGATTATTGCATAATCAAAAAGATGTATCTATAATAATATTAATCAGTTGAACATAACACAGCTAAAAACTATGCTAACCACCTCAATAAATTTATCACATAAATTTAACAAAATTACGCATGTTCATTATCACCTTATAGTTTATCATAAAATATTATCACACATCTCATTGAGAATCATGGTTTAATTTGAGGGGTAAAAATGAGAGGATTTTGGTAGTTGGTAGCAAACAGTTGATATATTTTTCTCTTTCTATAGTTGGTACATCATCATCATCATCGTCATCCTATTTGAGCTTCAACTTTGTTTCTCTCCTCCTATTAGAGGTGAATATAAACAGTTGAAATCAAACTTCATGTTGACAAAATGACAAAGGTTATGTTTGGAATTAATTTGATGATTTTACTCTGCTCCAGTGATCACAGTCAGGAGTTTCATTGGAGACTCAACTATCTTACCCTGCTCTGTCCCTGAAAGTGAGATTAATGACAGAATTGAAGAACTCTCCAGCACACACTGGAGAGATGATAAAGAGAAAAAAGTGTGTGATATTGTTAAGGGTCAGACAATAGATGAAGACCAAGCTCCAGAGTACAGCAGCCGAGTTGAAACTTTCCCTGAAGAGTATAAGAAGGGCAACTTCTCCATCAAAATCATCAATCTTCGAGAAACTGATGGAGGGCAGTTCCAGTGTTACATCACAGGCCCATATCAGTACTATGTCCACATAGAGCTACAAGTTGAAGGTATGTATAAAAAAATCCTGAGTCCTGAGTGGACCAGTTGGCATTTCTGTGTGGAGTTTGCATGTTCTCCCCGTGTTCGCGTGGGTTTCCTCCGGGTTCTCCGGTTTCCCCCACAGTCCAAAGACATGTGGTATAAGTGACTAAATTGGCCCGAGTGTATGAGTGTGTGTGTGTGTGAATGTGAGTGTATGAGTGTTTCCCAGTACTGGGTTGTGGCTGGAAGGGCATGTGCTGCGTAAAACAAATGCTGGAATAGTTGGCAGTTCATTCTGCTGTGGCGAGCTCTGATAAATCAGAGACTAAGTCGAAAAAAAATGAATGAATGAATAAATGAACTAATGCTGCATACTTTAACATTGCTTTTTATTTCACAGAAAAGCCAGCAGGAGGAGGGAACCACGGAGGACAATATGAAGAAATAACACTGATTCTGTGTTTGTGTTTTTCTTTATTGCTAAAAGTTTTTTCTTTTGTAAGTTGAAAATACAGTTTCCTTTATTGTTATATCAAGTGTAGTGTAAATTCAATTCACATGTTTAATTTGATGTGGTTTAAATTACTTTGTGGCTTTATTTTGTTTTACTGTTTTTTTTTTCTTTTTCTTTTTTAGTAATTCTGTGGAGGCCAACTGCCCACATGGGACTCTCCAGCAGTACACCACTCCATCAACTGCTCATCACCAAACCCCCTTTTCACTATCATTTGTAAATAAACACCCCTGAATTCATTCTCCACTTGGGTCCTCCTTCGTGTGTCCATGACATAAATGAAGTAAAAGTTATTTGATTATTGTTAATTTTGAATGTAGACTTATTTAAATTAATCAAGTAAATTTGTTTTAGCAAAGGGAACATTGCTCTTCATTCTGCCCTCTATATGTAGGTATGACAGTGAGCATGTCTTGAATGAGTCCATCCCAAGCACTACACAGTTGTAAGTTGGTTCACTCAGGTTGAAACGATATTCCCTAATTGTAAGTTACATAAACACGATTATAGTAGGTTATAACAACAAAATATTTTTTTTAAGTTGAAGTCAACAAATCCCCATGTGTGTTTACAGTGTACTGAAGCTAGGCATGGTTTAGCTTGGCCAGTACCTGTATGGGAGCCCACCTGGGAAAGCTAGGTTGGGGGGTGCTTATCCTGCACTGTAAACCCTAATAAGTTGAGACTACTCAAATGTTTTGAGGAAAGTGATTCCCTCAGTTCGTTTGAGTAATGGGAAATCGACAACTCAATTAATTGAGTTGACCAAATGTGGTCTCTTCATTGAATTAACCTAAATGTTTAATTAGAGATAACTGAAACGTTTAAGTACAGAACATTTAAATGTTTAAGTACAGATAACTTAAAATGGATAACAGACTAAACTTCCAAATTTTTCAGCTTTTATATTCTTTACTTACTCCCAGGGCCGTTTATATCGAAGTTGATATTTAGCCACACCATGTTGGTCTTTTGTAACATCTTATTTTTACGAGGTGGGTCGTTAGCTCAATGCTCAACACCCAACCTGGAGGACCAGGACATACACACACTACGGACAATTTAGCTTACCCAATTCACCTATAGAGCATGTCTTTGGACTGTGGGGGAAGCTGGAGCACCTGGAAGAAACCCACGGGGAGAAACATGCAAACTCCACACAGAAATGCCAACTGACCGAGCCGGGACTCGAACCAGCGACCTTCTTGCTGTGAGGTGGCAGTGTTACCCACTGCGCCACCGTGTTGCCCTTAAGTGTATATTAATAAATAAAAATGTATATAAGCGTTTAAATATCTACTTATTAATTTCACTTTTCTCTTTCGTCAGATGGGTTCAGGTAGTAACTCTGTCCTGCTGTGCTTTAGCAAAATTCAGCATCACAAGCAAAATGACCACCTTGTGTCATATAAAATATATCGACCAATCAGCGCGGTTGTCAAGGCAGAATTTCAAGTGCAACCAATCATTTTAAACAGAGACATGGTGAATCGTTTAAAGAAATTTAAATGTTAAGTTCAGAGAACTTAAAATATTAATTAAACGTTTTTTGTGCCTAATGAGTAAGTTAAACACGCCTGTTTAAGTTTTGATGCCAAAACTTGATATTTTAAGTAATGTCAAGATATAATAACTTAATATCTTTAGTAATGACAACAGCAGGGTTTACAGTGTTCAGGTTGTGTGGGTTATAATGCCCCAGTATAGGGACATCATACTGTAGAAGCACCGTCCTTCAGATGAGACATTAGCTTGAGGTCCTGGCTGCCTGTGGTCATTAAAAATTTCGTTGCACTTCTTGTAAATTCCCTTCATTGGCCTTTACCCATTATCCCCATCCACTGAATTGTCTCTATCCCTAATTCTCCTGTCCACGTGAAGAACTGGTGCTGTTGTCCTGTGGCTGCGGTCACATCATCCAGGTGGAACTGCACACTGGTGTTGGTGTGGAAAGACCCCATCATCATATGATTATAAAGTGCTTCGTCGGTGAAAATACACAGCAAAAGTACTATATAAATATATTAATTCATTCTTAGTCAGCTTCTTGGCTGATAGAAGTTTAGGGGCTAATAGAGTTTTGGGCTACCAGACAAGTCTTGTTATTAATGAGTTTTGGGTATTAGACCACTTTGCTGATGAGTTTGGATACCACAGTGTTGGGAAACCGACATTTTTAACCCAAAAATGACTGGTGTGTCAGATGAAGAAGACTCAGAGTCAGAAATGCATTCAAAAAAAGGTCTGCTTACGATCTCAAATCAACAACAATTCTACTCTAACATACGTCACTAACTGTGTCATATACATAGGTGTTTTATCCTGATTGGTTTAAACACAGATAGACTTAGACTTAGTACATTTCCATGTATGCATAGAGTTCTGAACACTATCTCCAGTAATTACTTAGGCATCAAGCATACAAAGGTCAGACATAACGGGAGAATATTTCTGTGGTCAGGATGACCAGAGGTCAAATTCAGCTCCTCTTTATGTTTCTAACGATGAAGAGCACACACGCATACAAAAAGAATACTTATCAATGCTGTCCTGCTCTCTAGCAGGCATCTTATCAGAATGGCACAAAAAACATCTTTCTACTGGCAGCTAACTAAACATAGAAAGTCTCTTTCATACAATAGAATCTTAAAATATTGTTTTCTTTAACACACAGTAAAATTCAAAGCTGTTTAAGTAGCATCAAATGTCCAGTTCCACATGAGAGGTTTCTGTGACCTCTTGAATGGGCTTGAACATCATACAGAAAAAGCAATAACACACATATCATTCCAGTTTTACTCTGAAGAGGGATGACACTAAGGTCATCATATTATCTAGGCCCTTAAACTTTCAACTTTATTAATAATCATAAAGACAAAAGAAAGGATACGTGTTACTCCATCCTGGAGCAGACATCCATCAGAAAATCCCCTCCATCAATAGAAAAAATGTGTTTTCAGACTTGTACTTTTGATGGCAATCTAATTCTTGGTCTGACTCCACAGATACACTGTAAAGAAACATCCACACCAATGCCATGACTAAAAGTATCCCAGCTGAGCACTGCCCTGAGCATCTAATTAATTAATTGCCCTCCCATCTGAAAAAAACACACACTTATAAAACCAGTGAGCATTGATATTCACTATTCTCACCCAAAAATTATGATTTCTACAATACTCATAGTTTCTTTCTTCTGTTGAACGCAAATACTCTGAAAAATGAACAGTGTACCAGTTCACATAATGTCAACATGGTCAGATGCACTTGTCCATATGTAATTTAAACACTTTGTTAAATGAAACTATTGCTTATACAGTCTACATTTCATGTAAAAAAATTATTAAAAGTAAATAAATAAAAATATTTTGAGAGAATTAACTTTTAAAAATGCAATACAATTTCCAGTTTGAGTAATAAGTGGGCATTGGTCTTGTGGTCAGAGCGAGTTTGACTTTGACTTCCTCTGCTTGATGTGAAGTTTTTCTTCCGGTCTTTTCTTCACAATACAAGTACATTTCATATCCACTCAGATGATTGGTAGAGTTGTCGCTTTTTATTTTTCTAAAGTAACAATAAAATCTTCTAAACTATGGCTACAATTTTTGTTGTTGGTCTGGATAAATATACTACTGAGCTGTATACTGTATAGAGTTCTCAAGTCATATTAATGTGAAATCGCTTGATCTGTTTGAGTTATTTGCATTTGTCCTGTAATTATGCATGTATCCTAACATTAAATGAACCGGGGAAGAAAAGTTTCTG
>CAIGQW010032967.1:17090-30329 GCA_903798125.1 Danio choprae
AAGGCCTCACAGTGGCGCAGTGGGTAGCACGATCGCCTCACAGCAAGAAGGTCGCTGGTTCGAGCCTCGGCTGGGTCAGTTGGCGTTTCTGTGTGGAGTTTGCATGTTCTCCCTGTGTTGGCGTGGGTTTCCTCCAGGTGCTCCGGTTTCCCCCACAAGTCCAAAGACATGCGGTATAGGTGAATTGGGTAAGCTAAATTGTCCGTAGTGTATGAGTGTGAATGGGTGTGTATGGATGTTTCCCAGAGATGGGTTGCGGCTGGAAGGGCATCCGCTGCGTAAAACATATGCTGGATAAGTTGGCGGCTCATGCCGCTGTGGCGACCCCAGATTAATAAAGGGACTAATATCCCTTTATTAATCCCTTAATATATATACACACTATTAAGTGACTATAAAATTTTTATCATAAGAGGTTAAGTGAATTAAAATGGCATCAAATTACGGCAGGTGAATTACTTTGATTAAGCATGAACTTAAGACTGAGCCTGAGAGTTAACCTGCCCTGGACCAGGCTAGTTTCCCAGCATAAGTTGCCAGAGTAACTGAGTTTGAACTATTGTAAATTTTTGTTTTATGAAACAGAATCTACCATTAATAAACCTAACCTAATCAAAATAAGCATGGCTTTTTCTCTAAGCTTGATTTATGGAACAGCCCCCAGGACAGAGTTTGAGCACCCCTGGCCTATTCAGTGAAATAACTAATTTAAATGATGTTACAAGTGAATAAAATCAGATGATGTACAATAAAAAAAAATATGGACACATGAAATGATTTATGAATATCTGCTGAACAATCTGCATGTGTACTACTTCGAAAAATCCTGGAAATACAATTATTACCAAATATGAACTGACTTTTACTACTAAGAATCCCAGAAATACAATAAATATTAATAATCATGACACCAGGGACCATCAACGTTGGGTGTATTTATATACAGTCTATACATATTTATTTTGTTTACACAAAACACATTCCACATCAGTTTCTGTGATCCATGCAAAAAGACCTCGTTTATAGCTTGCTCATATTTGCATTGACCTGATTTGTTTTGGCCTTCATCCTTCATAAACCATCATTAACAAATAAAGCCTTTGGACAATATTGATACTTTAAACATAGATTAACTCACAATGCAAGTTGTCCTCAATTCTGACATTTAGTTCGACATAATCATGACATTAGATTTAGTAAAAACAGGAGAATTAGCACATTTGTGCACATCTTGAGATAAATAGCTAAATCTGGGTCGTTCGGAAGAAAAACAGAAGTTTGCCACAATGAATTTAAAGTTGATGAAAAGGCTTGCTTTCACCAATCAGTAGTTTAAAAGTATAGTCTTGTGGCCTGATGTGCATAGAAGTCAGTACATTTAAACACGTGAACTGAGTGACTCATACACTACGACCAATTTAGTTTATTCAATTCACCCTATAGCGCATGTCGTTGGACTGTGGGGGAAATCCACACAAACATTCTGGTTCCTGTTTACTTCAACAGCCACAAAAGAAATATATGATTGTGACTTTTCAAAAAAAAAAGTAAACAGCACTGATTGCGGCGGTCAGATTTAAACTTTATCGCCACACCCACAGACTTTCTTTTACTACAGATCAGTAACGTCAACCTGATTTCACCAAGTGTTTCTGGATTAACATCTATGTTGATCCTGGGTCAACATTCCAATCAGAGTTAAGGGATACGTTGCTGTTTATGTTAAGTTTAGGCTTACGGGTTATGTTTATGCACTTCTACATGATTGTTATCCAACTATTATTCCCCTCTGATTTTGGGAATCATTTACAGTTATGGTTGGGTTTAGGGGTAGGGAATAGGTTTGCATACATGTTTGAACAAAAATGATACACATAGATGTTAATCCATGATCGCGTCGGACTTGGCAAAATCATGACATAATTTACTGGTTACCATGTTTCTGTTTGCACCTGGTTGTGAATGTTGGAACTAACAGACTCTCACGTTTTGTAATTTCATGCCAATATAACTAAAAAGTAGTGTTTTCACTGTGCATGTAAAAGATAATATAGAAGAATTATGTTGATAACTGTAAAGCAACATAATCGAAAACATTGGCAGTAGCCTATGGTGTGTTTTATACAAAATCATAGATTATTGATTAGCAACCAATTTTGTATATTTTCTTTCAAATACACAATGAAACTCAACTTTTTTGTTATATTGGCATGAAAGTACAAAAAGTGAGAGTGTGTTAGTTCCAACATTTACCAGTAGGAGCAAACAGGAACCTGCTAACAAGAAAATTACTTATCATTAGTGTAGTAAAAGAGAATCTGCGGGCGTGACAAAAGAAGTCTGACTGCTGCAATCAGTGCTACTTAAATATATATGTTTTTTCTTTTTTTAAGGTTATAGAGTCGCAATCGTATATTTCTCATGTGGCACAAACACAAACCGTAATTATTCTGTTTCGCCAGCAATTACATCTTCTGGGAGTAAGAACACGACAGTTTCGGTTGTCAGACAGTAACTTTTCGAAAACAAGAAGTATAACAGATGAAATAAAAATTATCAACAACATGATTACCCGGGGCCTCACAGTGGCGCAGTGGGTAGCACGTTCGCCTCACAGCAAGAAGTCACTGGTTCGAGCCTCGGCTGGGTCAGTTGGCGTTTCTGTGTGGAGTTTGCATGTTCTCCCTGTGTTGGCGTGGGTTTCCTCCGGGTGCTCCGGTTTCCCCCACAAGTCCAAAGACATGCTGTATAGGTGAATTGGGTAGACTAAATTGTCCATAGTGTATGAGTGTGAATGGGTGTGTATGGATGTTTCCCAGAGATGGGTTGCAGCTGGAAGGGCATCCGCTGCGTAGAACATGTGCTGGATAAGTTGGCGGTTCATTCCGCTGTGGCGACCCCAGATTGATAAAGGGACTAAGCCGAAATGAAAATGAATGAATGAATGAATGATTACCCGGTACGATTGCGATGTTTGATTCTGTCCATACTGCCACGGCCGCAATCCATAATCAGCATACCTCATATAGTTTTGTTCTTGTAAATTATTCGTGATTTGTCATTAGCAGTTAGCATTAGCATTTTCAGTACTTTGTCCCAATACATACATTTGATTCGATTGCAATTTCTCTCTAAAAGATCACTCTTAGTTGGCTAAGATCCCTTTACATTTACTATTAGTTTTTAATGTATCGGGAATTCCTAATAATAATAATAGGATCCTGTTATAAAGCTGAATTACACTCTACAAAGGAAAGTCTGCACATATATTCACATTAATATTACAATTACACCTTTTTAAAGGAATTAGGTGATTCTTTTAATTGAAAGAACTGTCAAAACAGAAATATACTGTAAAATTAGATTAAAATTAAAATTTCATCACCTTATACTGTAAACATGCTCTTATGATTAAGTGACAGGAAATTTAAGGACCCTGTTTTCTTTCTGATTCTACAGTCTGCTGTACTTCATCTGTGTGTTTGCACCGCTGATTAACAAAGATGAGCAAATTTATACACATATATTTTAGTTTTTACAATGAAAATAAAATTCGCCAACAGATTCAGGTGTTTAGCATGCCAAATAATTAGATAATAATCTATAATAATCTCATTTGTGTAAAGCAGTTTTGGCCATTTGTTGACAATTTCACAAAATATGCCAATGAGTGATAATCAGGGCTAAAATTGTGTAGTATGAACTTGGCATACATTTGTAGTATGACAGCCTAGCAATTAGTTAGTGATATCACTGTCCAGAGCAAAAGATGGCAGTAACGCACTAAAAAGCTAATTTAAAAAAATTAATTAATAAATGAAACAGAAATCACTGTCATATAGAGGTACTTTAGTTGGCCAGAATTACCACACAGCTCTGTGTATAGCAGCAGAAATTGTCTTACTAAGTGAAGTTTCACAAACTAATTTCGAGAGGAGCACGTGATATGATTGATCGCAGCCGGTCTCTCATCAGTAGTCACTAGTAAGCCAATCAGATTAATACAAACTCCCTATAAGTAGCCTGTCAAAAAACTACTCTCTTATCTTCGTTTTCGAAGAAACCCCCCATCCACCCCATCTCCTCCTTTACCAGGGGGAGCTCTCGAGAACTATCTGATCTCGTACCCCCTTATATGCTTATTTACCAGGCGGAAGCCCTGGGCTCAATTATCTCCGAGCTCAGGGTTCTCTCCCGGGACAGCATGCCAAACCTGCTATTATTATCAAGCAATATCTAAGTGTGAACTCTTGAAATGGAGATAAAAAGGGTCTGTATTACTAGTGTAACGGTACATGTTTTCATCCAGAACTGTCATGGAACTGGAGTCATATATATATTACAATGTGTAGTATATTTAATTTCCTTTTTGCACAGAGCTGCAATAACATGAATATATTTTTATGTGCCAATAAACATTTGTGTGTTGCATGCAGAAGTTGTCCAAATTTGACTAATCAGATGGGTTGCTATCCTTATACCAGCCTCCCACGCATGTGCTGCTCTCCTATTGACTTTAAAAAAAACAACAAAAAAAAACAGAAAGGAACGTAACTTTTGCAATTTGTGTGTAAAGTGATGCCATTGGCACAACAGCTTAAAGTGAGGGGTTTGTAAGAGACACAGAGGCTATTACCAGTGGTGCTCATAACCTTTTTGTACCAGGCTCAAACTAATATGGCTAACAGTTACACTGGCTGACAGTATGCAATGGCAAAGTGCGTGCTAATAGAATTTTTTTATGTAAAAATAGACTGGATAGATGGTTGCAAAGGGACATCTCTATTTTTGGAAGAGTTTTATTAACAAAAGGGGAATCACTTTCTAGATGTGTTTACCCTGCAGGTTTCTTTCCCATTTCTTACAAGAAAATTAAATTAATCAGAATTGTAACTTTATTTGGAAAAGGAAAGTTTATTATGTTAAAAAAGGAACAATAGTGAAGGATTATAAAGATGAGGGTCTGCAGGCTATAGGCATGTTTAAGATTAATTGGCTAAAAAAAAAAGTTTTGGTAAGTGATGGTAGTTTCTGGTTCTATATCCCAATGATCTTCAAAAGTGTAGGTGGTTTAGAACTCTTATTACGTTGTGATTTTTCAATACAAAAACTCCCTCTCAAATTATCATAATTTCATAAACAGGTTTTTTTATACTGGAAATTAATTTACAAACATATTTTTTTCCCTACATAATTTCCCAATTTGGAACAACATTTTATTTAGAAACAAATATTTTTTCTATAAAGATTGTTGGGAGAGAGGTATTTGGTCAGTTGTCCTTCTATTAGACAAAGAGGGTGAGGTTCTAAGTCACAGAAATGTTTGTGAAAAATATAACTTTGAATGTGATCATAAGCAATACAATAGGGTATTGAAATCTATTCCGAAGGCATTTGTAATGATAGTAATGTGGTCACCAATATAAATGACACTTCATCTGCCTTCTTTGTTGATAAATGGACAAGATTTTATTTAGAGTGAAATACCTAATAAAATAATAAGATCAATATTAACAAATTAGACAAATTTCCAATATAAGCTTTTATTTTTTCCAAGAGCTCTATTAGTGAATTAAGAACTATGTTTCTTTCTTTCCCCATACCTTCCAAAGCTAAAGAAGTACACATTAAAATATTCAATGATATTTACCCATCTTCAGAGTTTCTTAGACATAGATTTAATTTTGATCACAATAATTGTACATTTTTTGTGAGGTTGACATTAAACGACTGCATTTTTTTTTTTTTACCGTTTATATAGCAGAACCTTCTAAGTGGCTAAAAGTTTCTCTCATGTTGTCTTCCCAATTTTCTAAAAAATATATTTTATTTGGTTTATTAGGTGAGGATGTTAATATTCAATTTGTATTGAGTAATATTCTAATTTTGGAGAAATGTTATATTCATGAATGAAAGTGCCTTAAAACAAAACTACTGTTTTTGGTTTTCCAAAAGGAATTTTGGTTATACTGTAAATCTTTAAAGTTGGTAAATCAAAATTAGGAAGAAGACAGAAAAAAATATTTATTAATAGAGGACCCTGTAGGGTAATTATTATGATTACTTTTGTCTGTGTTTGTGTGTCTATTCTATGTTTTAAATTTTATTTTTATTTTTTATTATCTTATTGATTTGATTATTATTTGTGGTCTTTTCTGTAAATGTAGGTGAAAGTTGTTAGTCGATTTGTGTTATTCTTTCGTTCATTCATTTTCCTTTGGTTCCCTTTATTCATCTGTGGTTGCCACAGCGGAATGAACCGCCAACTTATCCAGCAATTTAGTTTATCCAATTCACTTATACTGCGTGTGTTTGAACTGGGGAAAACCGGAACACCAGGAAGAAACCCACGCCAACACAGGGAGAACATGCAAACTTCACACAGAAACAACTGGCCTAGCCATGGTTCGAACCAGCGACCTTCTTGCTGTGAGGCGACAGTGCTAGCCACTGAGCCGGCCCTATTTGTGTTATAATGCCATAAAAATGCTAGCGCATGCTAGTAGAGGTGTGGTGCTTCCTGGTGATGTGGAGCCGATTAACAAATCACAGCACATTATGCTAGCTGACCAATCAGAGCCTCTTGGGGGCGGGCTTTCGGAGAAACTTGGAAATATGATAGTAATTTTCATGTTAGCCGAGTGGCAGTATATAATTAAAGTAAGATATATGAAAAAATAACGTGATTTTTTACAAATGAAGCATTAGCACACATTTCTTTACTCCCCATAAACACAACCAAGCCTTAAAAATACACTCTGGACCACGTCTTTAAGGCTTCATGCACAAATGTACCTCAAAATCTAGTGTGACGCCCTTTCATCTTATTCAGCAAGTATGCTAATCACAACACAAGGCAGACCAATAAGATATGTATATCAAGTGCTACAAAAAAATAAATACATTAAATGAATACATTTACTGCCATAGCACACATGCAATTTCTACATACCGCTCATTTCAATAAAACGTAGCCACTGTGTCCCTTGTAGCTCAGCTTATTCAGTGTTCGTTGGTAAATCCCAGAACACTTCTGATGCCTCTTTGGCACCAACATTGAGTACGTTTACATGGACAACAATAATCCAGTTTTAATATGATTAAGACAATACTCTGATTATTAGTATACCATGTAAACAGCGATTTTTTTATTAATTTAATCTGATTAAGGTCATAATCGAACTAAACAGAAATCGGTTTAAGACATGTGGAATGGAGCCGATTTTAGTCTCATGTTACAGTACAGTACAGACATTGTGCAGTACAGACATACACTGTGGTGACCCCTGATAAATAAGGGACTAAGCTGAAGGAAAATGAATGTATGAATATTAAATGTATTTTGTAATAGAGTTTGAATTTCAAGTTATATGCAAGCTTCATGATAAATGATGATGTTGTTTATTAACCATAGAGAATGTAAATAAATAATCGTGAATTATTTAGTTCATTTTCTTCTGGTTTATAAAATCTAAAAAAGAAAGAACGTGCTTATTTGGATAAAAATATCAGAGTCAGTCTTAAATAATTAACTGTAATATTCAAGAATGTGGTCGTTCAAGCTAAATCAGAGATGTACAGTATTCAAAAAATAAATGATGATGCTTTGAGGTGACTCAGAGTAAATGTAGAGGGATCTTTGCCCATCTTCTCCTACTGTTAAAAGCTTGAACACTTCAGAGAAGCCAAAAAAATTAATGGTTTTGAACAGAATCATAGATTGTAATCGCACCTGGTAATCATGTTGTCGATAACATTTTATATATTTATATACTTCACGTTTTTGAAAAGGAAGTAGTAATTGCTGCTTTTCAGTTAGCAAGATAATTATTCTATATTTTCTTTTAAATGCACAGTGAAAACACTGTAATTGTGTGCATTTAACCAATAAGCGAGGTAAGCAGCGGCTTAGGGCCCCAGGAAATCTGAGGGTCGCAATAAATACCTAGAAGTCTAAATGGGTTATATGCACAACTAGTGTTTTTCAGCCAATGGTGAACTTCCGGTGAAAGCTTTATGTGACTATTTTCAATTTCATAAGGTTCCTTTTACAATATAATTAGTTAAATAGACTTAAGCATTCATTTTTGTTGTTAAAGCGTAAAAACAGATGAAAGGCCGTTTAAACACAGGCGCCGTCATTAGCAGCATGGGATGGGATTTTGTATGTGATGACAATTCACATAGTTTATCATATTTAGTTGTGAATTCATTTTAAGAGAACAATCATTTAAAAAGATGCTTTACATGTGATTATTATTTTGCATTAAGATAAAATGTAGAAAAGAAGATTGAGTGATATAAAAAAAAAAAAAACAGCAAACTAATAATAATAATAATATTAATAATAAAAAAAAGTGCCTTTTAGGACTTTTGGGTCCCATGGCTAGAATTGCTTAGGTCAACCAAATCACTAAATCCGCACTTACTTTTTTTGTTATATTGGCATGAAATTACAAAAAGTGTGTAAGTTCCAACATTTGCCAGCAGGTACAAATTGGAACTTGCTAATTAAGGAATGTTCTTGCTTTATGATTAAGTATTCTTCATAAGTTCAATGCCTTGTGACATGTTTCCTGTTATACTCATTTACCTAGTGTGCCATATAACAAAATTATGCTTTTAAATAACCTGTCTTCATTTTTATGTTTATTTATTATCCTACTTAAATAAGTTGTTCTCTATGATTTTATGTATCTGTTATATTACTACTGGAAATTTCCTTGCAGCTGCGTGTGTGTATGTGTGTGTGTGTGTGTGTGTGTGTGTGTGTGTGTGTGTGTGTGTGTCTTATTGTCTCTTTATGTACAGGACTACTGTATTGCTGTGGTTGGCAGAGAAACCTCTTGATACCTGTTCTGCATAGCAGCTGCTGAACGAGATCTAGCCATTGGTCAGAAATGCCCTGGGAGGAGTGGAGAGATGAAGGCTATATAGGAGTGTGATTTGTGTGTGTTTTGCTCCGGACTTCCCAATCACCTGATTAATTGCTGTTCGATTGACCAGAGCTCTGAAAAAGCTTTATTCACTTGATATAATGAAAGATTGAATTTATTTACTGCCTCTGACCGATTTATTGAGCACGGGGAGGACTTGGGAAGAGTCCAACACTAACCAGAATATTACTGATCTCCAGTGAAGTAAAACAGTCTGCGGGCGTGATGATAAAGTTAAAGTCTGACCGTCACAATCAGTGCTATTCAAATATAATTTTTTTTTTTAGGTTATGAAGTTGCAATTGTATATTTCTTTGGTGGCTGACTATTGGCTGTTGGAGCAAACAGGAACCAAAATAATCAGCATCGCCAGCAAATATACTGCTTCCGGGAGTGAAAACGTGACAGTTTCGGTTGTCACATAACTTTTCGAAAACATGAAGTATAACAGATATTAAATTTTATTGACAACATGATTACCAGGTATGATTACGATGTTTGATTCTGTTCAAAAGCACGTCAAACTGCCACGGCCACGATCACTGTACCTTATATCGTTTTTCTCGTATTTGTGCTTGGCTTTGGTGATTTGTTGTTAGCAGTTAGCATTAGCATAGTATTTGGTGTCCCATTACATATGTATGATTTGATAGTAATTTGATTTGTGAATTCTTTGAGGTGTTTTACCAGTAGTATAGATCAGCAAAGAGCCCTTTAAGTTTTAACAAATCTGGAGATGAGTTTAGCATGTAACTTGCATAAATGGCCTGCGGGCCAGCAGTTTTGGTTGAGCGATAGGAAATTTAAAACCTTACCTTTTTTTTCTGTTTCTACAGTCTGCTGTACTTCATCTGTGTGTTTGCACTGCTGATTAACAAAGGTGAGCGATTTTATTCACATAAAGGTGTGTGAAAATTATGTTTTTACAAAGATAAAAAAATTCATTAACATTGCCATTGCCAATGTGTTTTTGAATTTGCCTCAATCATTTGACGTGAACCCAGACATGTTGTCCAGTTAGAACACGACCACACTACGTGGATTTTCAGAAAAAAATCTTCACCCTGCCCAAAGTTTTCAGAAATTATTGGTCACCTAATGCTGCTTTTTCATGAAACTGCCAAACCGTGGCTGTCAGATTTGTTAAATATAAACATCTGACAGCTCCCTACCGGTCCAGTTGCTATAATTAAATACTACATGAATCAGGGCATAACAATGGTTCAGTGGTTTGCATGAAATGGCATCATAGGGACTGTTTACGCCTTGTTTTTTTTATCAGACAACCGATTTCTGAAAACGGATTTATTTACATTTGATCCATTTACATTTACAGTCTCCTCTAAACATATAATTCCAATCATGATGAGCTGTTATTCAAACATGGCACAACACAAAACAAAACATGATTGCTTAACTTGTCAGTCATATAAAGTAGTGGGCGGCCATTGACCATTCAAAGCGGCCAAAGCTCCCAGATCAGTCTGAGGTCTAATGACACGAGACTAAAGACAACCTTCTGATAAAGTTGGTCAGAATTTTATTCAAATGCACACAAGGCATACAATTACTCATTTGTCAACCAAACATCTTTATTTAAAGAGCCCCTATTATGGGTTTTTGAAAATGACCTTCCATGCAGTGTGTAACACAGCTCTAAGTGAAGTAAAATATCCAGCTAAGGCTTAAATCTGAAAGTGCACCATGTTTAAAACTATTGATTCATCTATAAAAGAGTCAACTCATAGTAGTTTGAATGAATTGCCTCAGTAACAAGTCTTAAGTCATGCCGGCGTGACGTCGATACGGAACTCAAGCCCCGCCCATTTGCTGCGCGTGCAAACCTGGGAAAATTGAAACCCCGGCCCCGCCCACAAACAATGTTGCAGATCCCGGTTGAATCATGTCACAAAGACGCTGTGGTCTGAAGTGTGAGGGAAAGTTAGTGTTATTTTCCCTACCCAAACATGTGAAAAGGGTGTGAAGAGTCAGTAGTGGAAGTTTATTTCTGCAAAAATACCTCAGCATTATAGCCCCAGCCTTGTGCTGTTTTCCCGTCATCTTTCTGATGATTGCTTCAGCAATCGACATTCTATTGATGTATGGGACTTTGTCAGAGCTTGACAGAAACTTTACAGTACACAGTTCATGGATCAGTTTCTTCCTCCATTTCACAAGTGTAAATAAGTGCGATTAAAATGGTTGCCTCTTTGTTTTCTCTAGCTTGCAAATTATGTATTTAATTGTGTTTTGTTACTTGTAACTACTTGTACTGTATCTGGTTAACTCTTTATATTCTCATATCATGTCTAAAACGCGACGCGAGCCGCTTTGTTTACGGATTTAAATGCGTTTGTGAGCTCGCGATCCTCCGCCGTTTGTCGTTGCTATGGCCACCATCAGCTGTTCCTACACACTTGCGGCGGTCAAGTTTCAAAATAGTTCAGCTTTTGCCGTTGTGTGGATTAATACTGAATGTGTGTCACTGTTTTTACTTATGGTTAAGAATAGAGCAATATGCTGGTGTTAAACTGCATTGCTTTCAGTGCACTCCTGCATTGGGCTCACACATACACTCTGCACTCTGACTACTTGTTGATAAGCCGTGCTGGGGATTGGGAAGTGTTTTTTGACCTTGCATGCATATCAAACTGGTGTTGGAGAGCCCCAAAGCCTAAATATGACCCGTTTTAATGCATAATAGGGGCTCTTTAAGTCTTTTCTACATTTCTACATAGCGGTCATTTTTACACTCTCTCAATGAGATGCTTTGTTTTGAATCACATGACTGTCCAGTGTACAACAGTACTGCTTTAAATCAGACATTTTACATTGCTTTTAAATGCATTTTTATTAATGACCAAAGTTGTATTTACAACAATTCTTATGGGATATTAAGGCAGCATCAGTAATAACAAAGTGAGACAATGGTAGCAATCCTAGTATCTAGCAATACTATCATTTAGCCATGAAGCTCCTTCAAAAAAGCAATTTAGAAAGCAAAATATGCTAAACGCATGGTACTAACTTTGTTTGGATGAAATGTTGCAACTGATCTTACCAAATCAGCCTTAAGTGTTGGGGTGTTTCAGGGACATTTCTGAATCAATCATTTTCTTAATCAAGATAAAGTGACAATAAAATGTAGCCACTGTGTCCTTCTGATGAAAAATTTTGCATTTTTTAATTGCTTCCTGCTATTGTTTTACTTTTTTGTAATACGAAAAAAGCAACAAAAAATACGATAAAAATAAATAAATAAATAAATAAGATAAAATTAAATTAAATAATTTCCCAGTGATGGGTTGGAGCTGGAAGGGCATCCACTGCATAAAACATATGTTGGATAAGTTGGCAGTTCATTTTGCTGTGGCGACCCTAGATTAATAAAGGGACTAAGCCGAAAAGAAAATGAATGAATGAATAAATTAAATAAACAAAAATAACAAGTATCAACAAGTCGTGCAAATTCGAGGCTTCGGACGTCACCATTGGCATCATTGCTCAGCTTCCGGGTTTCTCAACACATGCGCTGAAGCCTCGGCACTATAATACAATAAAATAATAGCAATATATATATCAAACTTCTGAGATTTGGTGTTGATCATCTGGTCATCATGATCATCAGGTAAGTTTACGATCAATGCTTTTGACAAAGCAAGTCGTACTTTCCCCTGCGACACGAAAAAAGCTCTGATGTTTTCTTGACCTGGTTTGTTTTGGTTTGTTCGCCCGCTTAACTTAGCTACTACCACAAACTAGCATTAGCATAAACAAACAAAGAAACCCGTTGACGTAATTTTTACATCAAACATAGATTTGTTAAGTTGTAATATATAACCTAATGTGCATCTGTAGCAAATGACAGTAACTATTTTATTTTGGCATTAGTAATTAGCATTAGCATTAGGAGTTGTCCCTACAAGTACCGCCATAATAACAAACAATAAAATACAGTTGTGCAGTAGCCCTAATTCTTCACCTCAGCTTTGTCCAGTACTAAAACTAGTCTTTTTATTGCTAATACGAATACTTATTATTGTTGGCCATTTTACCCAATGTAAATACAGTTTGAACATTAGCACTGTGCTTACAAGTAAATGGAAAAAACAAACAAACTGTT
Organism: Danio choprae; assembly: GCA_903798125.1. Classification (NCBI taxonomy): domain Eukaryota; kingdom Metazoa; phylum Chordata; class Actinopteri; order Cypriniformes; family Danionidae; genus Danio; species Danio choprae. Next base: position 30,150 of record CAIGQW010032967.1, read on the forward strand.
GTACTTAAATGTAAAGTATTAACATATTTAGGCTATAGGTGCATCTCAAATCTTTATGTATATAAAGTGTGTATCAATAGTATGTAGTGCATACACACTGAAAAATAAATTTTATTCTAAAAAGGATAAGTACAATTTAAATAACCAGATGATAAACTTATTCAATCGCTCAAAATAAAT